>CAUDMG010002164.1:1522500-1592500 GCA_958450375.1 Homarus gammarus | reverse complement strand
AGTTGATTTGGGTGGGAGCTTAAACCACTTGCTCCCAATTTGGACTGGAATCATTATACGTATCTTTATGATGCTAATACGATATTTTATCTCATTATACCTTAAATCATTAAAAAAACTTCTACATATTACGCAAGGATAATCAACTCATGTTCACTGAATATGGCTGCCGGGTTGTAGTGGGAGGTGATGGGTTAAAAGTGTTGGGTAATTTATTTAGTTAAACGATGGCGGAGGCTGCGAAGTGTGGGAGCGGGACAGGTCGCCGCCACCTGCTCCTCCGGCACTAGGTGGCTGTAACCTCCCTGTTTGTCCTGGCTGCACCACCACGGACCACTCGCCTCTCAAACCACAACTTCTACACAACAGATAAAGGATGATAAAACTTAATTTGGATTAGATGCGTTTGATTA
Organism: Homarus gammarus; assembly: GCA_958450375.1. Taxonomy (NCBI): domain Eukaryota; kingdom Metazoa; phylum Arthropoda; class Malacostraca; order Decapoda; family Nephropidae; genus Homarus; species Homarus gammarus. The sequence goes on along the minus strand of CAUDMG010002164.1, from coordinate 1,592,087 downwards.
GTGTTAGGGTGGGTAATTTTAAGCAGAAATAAGCTTGGGGGTTAATCTTCAGGTTATCCTTACATTCTTTTGAGTCTGAGATTTTTCAATGGTAGGAAATTCATGGTGTGTGTTCAGTAGAGGATGATGGCAGCGGGGAAGAGTGCTGCCTGGATGAGGGTTGTGACTGTTACTTGGGAAAGCTCCCAGTCGTAAGTACATTTAAATTTGATTTTGGAAGAGACATAATGTGTGAATTGTCAAGTTGAACTCACTGAAAGTTTCTGTATACGACTTTTAAGTAGCACACTACATGCCAAGTACACATCTCCTGGTTCTGGAGTGCACACAAACTTTATCATGGGAAAAAGATCCAAAGCTGCAGGAGTGTAATGGACAAAGAGCGACAACAGTTCACAGACACTTCACAGTCCTCTCAGTATAACAAACTCCCGAGGGGAAAATCGTATATTTCGTGCAAGTTTTGAGGCTCAGGTCGTAAATTAAGTTCCTCCAAGACTAAAGGTAGAACATATAGGTGTGTGTGTGTGTGTGTGTGTGTGTGTGTGTGTGTTTTAATTTGCTTAGGGCATTGTCACGTTGCACCGTACTTCTTAAACTGTTTTTATTTTTCATTTATGTTTCGCTTAAATTGTAACCTACACCCAACTTGTGTCCTACACCACCTCACCTGTGTCCTATACCCAACTTGTGTCCTACATCACCTCACCTGTGTCCTACACCCAACTTGTGTCCTTCAGTCCTATCCAGGTATGTGTAACGCTAACAAGTAACAGAAGAAATTACAGTTTGTAAATTGCTTCGGTAAATAATGATTCGGCGGGCGAGAGCTGGGCATGTTTGGTGTTTGTGTTTCCCGGGTGGAGGGGACTGGTGGAGGGGAGGGGACTGGTGGAGGGGACGACTGGTGGAAGGGAGGGGACTGGTGGAAGGGAGGGGACTGGTGGAGGGGAGGGGACTGGTGGAGGGGAGGGGACTGGTGGAAGGGAGGAGACTGGTGGAGGGGAGGGGACTGGTGGAGGGGAGGGGACTGGTGGAGGGGAGGGGACTGGTGGAGGGGAGGGGACTGGTGGAAGGGAGGAGACTGGTGGAGGGGAGGGGACGGGACTGGTGGAAGGGAGGGGACTGGTGGAGGGGAGGGGACTGGTGGAAGGGAGGAGACTGGTGGAGGGGAGGGGACTGGTGGAGGGGAGGGGACTGGTGGAGGGGAGGGGACTGGTGGAGGGGAGGGGACTGGTGGAAGGGAGGAGACTGGTGGAGGGGAGGGGACTGGTGGAAGGGAGGAGACTGGTGGAGGGGAGGGGACTGGTGGAAGGGAGGGGACTGGTGGAAGGGAGGGGACTGGTGGAAGGGAGGGGACTGGTGGAAGGGAGGGGACTGGTGGAGGGGAGGGGACTGGTGGAGGGGAGGAGACTGGTGGAGGGGAGGGGTCTGGTGGAGGGGAGGAGACTGGTGGAGGGGAGGGGACTGGTGGAAGGGAGGGGACTGGTGGAGGGGAGGGGACGACTGGTGGAAGGGACGACTGGTGGAAGGGACGACTGGTGGAGGTGACTGTTGGAGGACACTGGTATTACATTTTAAATAAGTACTGACTAGGTAGAAAGTCTTTATGGTTAAGTAATAATAATAATAATAAAACAACCTGACACTCGTGTATGTGTGTGTGTGTGTGTGTTCAAAAGAGAGGGGGGGGGGGTGAGAACTACCTGGCCATAGGTGCAGTCGACTACGTGAGGTGGCGAGGCGGTGTACCTGATAGGCTACTCACGACCTCTGATGAATCCATGAACCTCTCTTGTGCCGTCGCCTTCCTTCTCTCCTTACCCCATTAGAGGCCGGTGTTTGGGCTTCGACAAAGACTATATACCTAACGTTGTGCGTCTGTCTCGTAACTGGTGCCAGGTGAGAGATTTAGTTGAAGAAGAGTCTCAGGTCGAGGTTTATGCCATACCTGATGTGAAGTTTACCAGTTACGAGGAAAATTAATCGTACGATGCTTTAAGAATCCTGGGAAAGGACATAGATACGATTTTTTTTCATTGTATATAAATGAGAGTGAAGTAGAGAGGGTTTAATGCGTTAGGTTTGAGTGTAAACAGTGGGACGGGGAAGAGTTGGTCCTCACGCCTCGGTAGCTCAGTACGCGCTGGTTTCGGCTATGGGGTATGAAGAGGGGGTTATCGCGGCCAACTTATGGTGTCAGGGTTTGCATACTAATGGCAAAATAAGTCGAGTGTAAGATTGGTGCGTCGTGAGGAAGCGATCGCTATTTGTGCCTTTCAGTAGTCGGTAAAACTCGTATTTTTGATTATTAACTTTTCAATGGCCGTCGTATTTATTGTGGAAAGGTGTCGTTACTAGATTTCAACGGAAGGGGAATTGGTGACCATTTTATAAAAGGGTGAATAAGGTGAAGTGTGTAATAGATTGATTGCCAATAATTCTGCCTTTGTCCTCATATATTTGTGCAGCAGATGTCAGTACAGGAGGCGGCGATGAGGGCAGCGTTGAGTGTCGGGGATGAAGAGGCATAGTGAGAGGTAGGCACAGCGAGGTTCAGGTTCCCACGCTGATCCCACACACACACACACGTACTGTTCCGCTCTACTGGTGGTATTTTGTCAACACTGTCTCGCGTCTTTGCACACCTCTGCCCTGAAGTCCCCCCACCCCCCCCCCCCCCCGTCCCGTCTGTGTGTGTGTGTGTGTGTGTGTGTGGTGACATAATTTAATCTACGAAGTTTGTACCAGTACCTTTTATAAGTTGAAAGGGAATATTTATTTTCTAAGATTGTTTTGACATTTTTCTGGTTATATCAGTATGGTAGTATTATTTAATTTCGATTATTTTGTTTAGAATTGTTTGTGAGTTTGTCAGTACCTCAAGGAACCCCAATTATTAACGGTGGAAGTTTTCACATATACGGAATTAAACATTTACTCGATGACTCTAGATCTGTACTCTTATGTTTGTCAGGACGGTAACAAAAATGATGACGTGTAAAACGGCCACGTAGCAGGAACACGGGAGGGTGAGGTGAGGGTGTTTTTGTTCACTAGGGTCTATGGAACGTCCCACAGCTAGTCCTAGTCAGCCATGCAGATCGGTTAAAAAGCTTTTTACTGAACTAATCGGCCAAACTTAGCTTGGGATTGTTAGTCTCCACAAACCAGCCAACCCAACCTAACCCCAAGGTCTATAGAAGACATTGACTTAACCCATCTGTCTTACTTAGAACCGTAAGATTTGGTTTGGTTGGTTCATGTTGTCCTCGTGGGAGTTATAACAATGCCTGAGCTCTGTTTAGAAATGTGACGTCTGAGACTCCACCCCGAACACCGTGTGACTGTTGGTTGCTGTCTATAGCTGCGTGTTTTACGTTTTGCCAAAAGAACTTAGGGATGGAGGAAACTGCAGCGGGCCTATTGGCCCATACTGGGCAGTCCCATTTACACCCAACCCCCATTGTTACGAGTTTGATCCAGTTTGGAAAGTTTGAGTACCTTTGTATGTCCCCTTTGTTTAGCCCTGATTTCCATTTACTGTATACACCTCTATCATATCGCCCCTCACTTTACGTCTCTCGAGGGAGTGCAGATTAGGATGCTTTAACCTATATATATATATATATATATATATATATATATATATATATATATATATATATATATATATATATATATATATATATATATATATATAATGGCAATTTTAGTAGTACAATCACTGTCACCATAATCACCACTGTCTTCACCACCACTGCAACTACTGCCACAACCAGCCACAACTACCACCAAACCAACCACCACAACCACTATCACAACCACTCCGTATCATACTACCTACCCTTCTCTTAGAGCTAAATCGCTTTCACGACGCTTCTTTTCAAGACGTCGCCTCGCCTCCTCGAGTTTTGATTTCTTTGCTGGGCGAGGAGCTGAGAGGATCCTTATTACCGTTGCCGCTCCTCCACGATAAAGGGATCTAAACCCGCCGTCAGAGCCACAAAGGGGATCCGCAACCGCTTAAGGGGACAGTTTTTTTTGCGTGAAGGAGAGTTGGTTTATTGAGGCGATGCTCTTTTTTTTCACCTGGTATACTATTCAGAAGTATTTAATGCAGAGAGACTATTTATTGTGTGATGCGCATTTATTTATTTATTTTTTGCAATACTCAGGACTCTATAGTACAGAGATTGAGTTTATTGGGGTGATGCTATTTTTTCTGCTATAGTGTTCAATGATTGAGTGTGGAAAATAAAATGCTCAGCCAGAAATTGGATGATAATGGGTGAATGACGGTGACATCAGTGAGAGGCACTTGAGAAGAATATGTTCTAGTATATTTTTATTGCTCTGTGTGTGTGTGTGTGTGTGTGTGTGTGTGTGTGTGTGTGTAATAGTAACTCACTTTTGGATATTTATTGCCATTTATAGAGACGTATTCACCATAACCTAACCCAGCATTCTTCTGGTCATGGTGTAGGAATATGCTTCTCTCTCTGTTCCCAACACCAGTAATACCAGTACCTGTGGGGATTATATTGTATAGCTGTAAATATTGTAGAGCTCTAAATATATTATACTATTGTATAGCTGTGAATTAGACAGCAATACCAGCTAAAAGGCTTAAGGTCAGTTGGATGGGACCAAGATGAAGAGAAAGCCTGCGACACACAAGAGTAGCTGGAGACGGAGGACTAGGCCTACATATCTGGGACTATCTATTGTGCCTCTCAACAGCCTGTCTAAATTGAAAGTGCTTTCGTCCCTTTCTTGACCGCCTGTCTAAATTTCCCTGCCATAGACTATACGAAGAACCGGTAACTGAATTTTGCCTCGGACAGCAGCTTGTTTATTGTACACCCCATACTCCTCCTGTGAGCGGTAGCCCAAGGATAATTACAGAGCAGAGGTCACAAGTGGTGGTGAGGATACTGTGGCGTTTAGTGTTACATAGTATTTCCATTACATTGTTTGTCTAGTTCGGTACATAGAAGTTTGTATAGCTACTAGATGCTGTGTTCAAGGAGATGCAGATGTCAAAATGCAGGAATGGTTTATGTCGACAGTAGTCAGTTAGCTATTTCATCATCTTGTTCCTGACATCATTTGTGGCTAAGTTTAGGCAGGATGGTGCTCGCCTCAGCGTACCTGACTGATGGATGTTTTTTGTGCGTGAGCGATCTTATTTTAACTGTGGCTTAAAGTCAACCAATGATCATTTCTCCTGACACCGTTGATGTCTCATACCCAACTATTGAGGGAGCGGCGAAGATCAGGGACTCTAAATTTACTCTCAGATTGAATGGACATGCACTATTGCACTATACTTGTGAGAATTTACTTTGACAAGAACTAGATTTAATAAAACAATTGTGAGGGAGGTAAGGTGGGGGTGGTGGAATGGCCTTGCCGGTGAGGGAAGATTGGCCTTGGTAGGTCTTCTTAAAATAGAGTCTTGTCAGTTTTGTTATATAAGTCGTGAAGATGTTCTCACGAGGTGCATCCCCTGACCTAGTGTTGGTCCCCTCCCACGGCGTCAACCCTTTGTGGGGGAGGGCCGGCGGCGTACCGTGACCCACTTGTCTCTACCAAGAATAATGACCCATTTTGGTGATATGGTAGACCCCACCACCACTCACGCCCACCACCACCACCACCACCACTACTCACGCCCACCACCACCACCACCACTCACGCCCACCACCACCACCACCACTCACGCCCACCACCACCGCCACCACTCACGCCCACCACCACCGCCACCACTCACGCCCACCACCACCACCACTCACGCCCACCGCCACCACCACTCACGCCCACCGCCACCATCACCACTCACGCCCACCGGTAACCTATCATATGTCATAACCTAACCTAACCTAACCTAACCTAACTTAACCCAAACAAACTTACCTAACATGTGCCCAATTTAACATAACGTGTCCTAAGTTAACCTCACCTCACCCCCTAGGTAGTAGTGTTAGGTGTGGTGAGATGAGCTGGGGGATCTAACCTTCAGGTGATCCCATTAATCTGGATATTTTTACTGAGCCTTTTGGGTTGGACTCCCTATTTGGGCGTCTCAGTGTAGTGAGGCTTGTTGAGAACTGTCACATTGAAATTTATGTAAGATGATATTTGTATTATTGACTTAAGGAGGTTAATGATTCAAGGCCTAAAGCGTAAGTCTAGGTTTTTGATAACACACACACACACACACACACCCACACACACACACCATTAGAAGCTCTCCACGCCTAAGCTGCTCACCCACATATCAGAGCAGCCATACATTAAGGTAATCCCCTTCACCCTTCATCCTCCACATGACTACTGCCTCACCACCTCAGCCACCAGCGTCTGCCTCCGCTACTACATGTTGAGTGTACTCTTGTCCAGATTACAAAACAACTTAAACCACATCGTTTAGTCAGCTCTTACGGAATATTGGATCTTACGTGTTTTATAATGCCACGAGGAGGTGTTGCAAGTCGATACAATGGGTCGAGATTGAAACATATTGCTCCTGACGTGAAGGAAGCCTTGGGTACTGAGGTAAAAGAAACCTTCGTGTAGGACCCATTAGCGGCGGCAACATGAGCCCGGCAATACCTTCCTTTACCCTGTGGTCCCCGAGGCGAGTGTGGGTGGTGTGTTGCCTGACTGTCACTCGATAGGTAACTCAACATCAGGTGTCCCTTCTGTCCCATCTCACTAATGACTTTGTTTTTAAGTAAAGCGTCTCGTTCTGCGATGTCTTTATCCTTGTTTAGATGTTCTGGATCACCTGATGATTAACCCCTAGTTTATCTTACCTCCTGATTAAACACCCTAGTTCTGTCAGGGGTCAAGAGGGATGTTAAATTTGTTAAGTTAGGTTAGGCCGAATTAAATTAGGACTGGTTAGGTTAGTTTAGGTTTGGTTAAGTTAGGTTAGGATAGGTTAAGTAAGGTTGGGGTTAATCTTCACGTGATTCGATGTTTTCTTATGTTGTATGTAGTTGCAGGAGGGGAACTGTATAGATTGAAATTGGTGTGGAATGGAATTGAGTATTAGTATACAAACTTTACATTTACTTCTGAAAAAAGATCCAGTTTATCGTTATCAATATTACAGGGTATGCAGTAAGTTATACCTTCTGTATTAATATTAACGGATTGAATGTATATTATAAAATGTAGTTGATAGAATATTAAGAGAAATGTATAATTAATGCATTTTCGATCTGAAAATCCGGACCTGGGAAGATTAAGTTAATAAAACGCTTGGATATTTCATCACAGGTCGTGCCGAGAGTGCTGGACGCCCCCAGTCGACACCTGCTGTTCCATCCATGTAACCAAACGCCTTCTTCCGCCCCTTAACACACGGGGTCAGGTCTGAAACTCGCCACCGAAACCCTGCACTATGAACCCTTACCTTAGGGCATTAAGGATCATATTTTAGACCCACGTAACTTGGTAATTTTTAAAAGAAATAATGTTTGAGGTTTCGTTAGTTAGAACTGATCTTATACACGAAAATTCCGGTCCCACGTCTCCCTATTCCCCCCATCTTAGTTTAATTTTGTAATACTTGTGTGTGTGTGTGTCTGCTAATATGAGGAGGTTCGGTAGTTGGTGAGGTTCGGGATTTGTTTATTCTAGGTTCTATAGTTCGGGAGATCGGGGTACACTCGTGGCTCGTACCTGTACTAGGGAACAAGTTGGCTGCTTGGCCTTGACGGGAGGGGTGGGGGGTTGACTAAGGACGCCATACTTATTACTGGCCATTAAGTCCGGGTGTCCCCCCTCACCTGAAGACCTTCTTCCTCCAGTCCACTAATTAACTGTATATATTAAGCACCAGACTACCTGCCTACCTGTTCACCCACTGCTTCAGTTGTCAGATTGTTTCATCTGGTGTGTCAACAGTGTGTCTTGTAGCTGGTGTGCCAACAGTGTGTCTTGTAGCTGGTGTGCCAACAGTGTGTCTTGGAGCTGGTGTGTCAACAGTGAGTCTTGTAGCTGGTGTGCCAACAGTGTGTCTTGTAGCTGGTGTGCCAACAGTGTGTCTTGGAGCTGGTGTGCCAACAGTGTGTCTTGTAGCTGGTGTGTCAACAGTGTGTCTTGGAGCTGGTGTGCCAACAGTGTGTCTTGTAGCGGGTGTGCCAACAGTGTGTCTTGTAGCGGGTGTGCCAACAGTGTGTCTTGTAGCTGGTGTGTCAACAGTGTGTCTTGGAGCTGGTGTGCCAACAGTGTGTCTTGTAGCTGGTGTGCCAACAGTGTGTCTTGTAGCGGGTGTGTCAACAGTGTGTCTTGGAGCTGGTGTGTCAACAGTGTGTCTTGTAGCTGGTGTGTCAACAGTGTGTCTTGTAGCTGGTGTGCCAACAGTGTGTCTTGTAGCTGGTGTGTCAACAGTGTGTCTTGTAGCTGGTGTGCCAACAGTGTGTCTTGGAGCTGGTGTGTCAACAGTGTGTCTTGGAGCTGGTGTGTCAACAGTGTGTCTTGGAGCTGGTGTGTCAACAGTGTGTCTTGTAGCTGGTGTGTCAACAGTGTGTCTTGTAGCTGGTGTGTCAACAGTGTGTCTTGTAGCTGGTGTGCCAACAGTGTGTCTTGGAGCTGGTGTGTCAACAGTGTGTCTTGTAGCGGGTGTGTCAACAGTGTGTTTTGTAGCTGGTGTGTCAACAGTGTGTCTTGTAGCTGGTGTGTCAACAGTGTGTCTTGTAGCTGGTGTGCCAACAGTGTGTCTTGTAGCTGGTGTGTCAACAGTGTGTCTTGTAGCTGGTGTGTCAACAGTGTGTCTTGTAGCTGGTGTGTCAACAGTGTGTCTTGTAGCTGGTGTGCCAACAGTGTGTCTTGTAGCTGGTGTGCCAACAGTGTGTCTTGGAGCTGGTGTGTCAACAGTGTGTCTTGTAGCTGGTGTGCCAACAGTGTGTCTTGTAGCTGGTGTGTCAACAGTGTGTCTTGTAGCTGGTGTGCCAACAGTGTGTCTTGGAGCGGGTGTGTCAACAGTGTGTCTTGTAGCGGGTGTGTCAACAGTGTGTCTTGTAGCTGGTGTGCCAACAGTGTGTCTTGGAGCGGGTGTGTCAACAGTGTGTCTTGTAGCTGGTGTGTCAACAGTGTGTCTTGGAGCTGGTGTGCCAACAGTGTGTCTTGTAGCGGGTGTGTCAACAGTGTGTCTTGGAGCGGGTGTGTCAACAGTGTGTCTTGTAGCGGGTGTGTCAACAGTGTGTCTTGGAGCGGGTGTGTCAACAGTGTGTCTTGTAGCTGGTGTGCCAACAGTGTGTCTTGTAGCGGGTGTGTCAACAGTGTGTCTTGTAGCGGGTGTGTCAACAGTGTGTCTTGTAGCGGGTGTGTCAACAGTGTGTCTTGTAGCGGGTGTGTCAACAGTGTGTCTTGTAGCGGGTGTGTCAACAGTGTGTCTTGTAGCGGGTGTGCCAACAGTGTGTCTTGTAGCTGGTGTGTCAACAGTGTGTCTTGTAGCTGGTGTGCCAACAGTGTGTCTTGTAGCTGGTGTGTCAACAGTGTGTCTTGGAGCTGGTGTGCCAACAGTGTGTCTTGTAGCTGGTGTGTCAACAGTGTGTCTTGTAGCTGGTGTGTCAACAGTGTGTCTTGGAGCTGGTGTGTCAACAGTGTGTCTTGTAGCTGGTGTGTCAACAGTGTGTCTTGTAGCTGGTGTGTCAACAGTGTGTCTTGTAGCTGGTGTGTCAACAGTGTGTCTTGGAGCTGGTGTGCCAACAGTGTGTCTTGTAGCTGGTGTGTCAACAGTGTGTCTTGTAGCTGGTGTGTCAACAGTGTGTCTTGTAGCTGGTGTGTCAACAGTGTGTCTTGTAGCTGGTGTGTCAACAGTGTGTCTTGTAGCTGGTGTGCCAACAGTGTGTCTTGTAGCTGGTGTGTCAACAGTGTGTCTTGTAGCTGGTGTGTCAACAGTGTGTCTTGTAGCTGGTGTGTCAACAGTGTGTCTTGTAGCTGGTGTGCCAACAGTGTGTCTTGTAGCTGGTGTGTCAACAGTGTGTCTTGTAGCTGGTGTGTCAACAGTGTGTCTTGTAGCTGGTGTGTCAACAGTGTGTCTTGTAGCTGGTGTGCCAACAGTGTGTCTTGTAGCTGGTGTGTCAACAGTGTGTCTTGTAGCTGGTGTGTCAACAGTGTGTCTTGTAGCTGGTGTGTCAACAGTGTGTCTTGTAGCTGGTGTGTCAACAGTGTGTCTTGTAGCTGGTGTGTCAACAGTGTGTCTTGTAGCTGGTGTGCCAACAGTGTGTCTTGTAGCTGGTGTGTCAACAGTGTGTCTTGTAGCTGGTGTGCCAACAGTGTGTCTTGTAGCTGGTGTGTCAACAGTGTGTCTTGTAGCTGGTGTGTCAACAGTGTGTCTTGTAGCTGGTGTGTCAACAGTGTGTCTTGTAGCTGGTGTGTCAACAGTGTGTCTTGTAGCTGGTGTGCCAACAGTGTGTCTTGTAGCTGGTGTGCCAACAGTGTGTCTTGTAGCTGGTGTGTCAACAGTGTGTCTTGGAGCTGGTGTGTCAACAGTGTGTCTTGTAGCGGGTGTGCCAACAGTGTGTCTTGTAGCTGGTGTGTCAACAGTGTGTCTTGTAGCTGGTGTGCCAACAGTGTGTCTTGGAGCTGGTGTGCCAACAGTGTGTCTTGGAGCTGGTGTGTCAACAGTGTGTCTTGGAGCTGGTGTGCCAACAGTGTGTCTTGTAGCTGGTGTGTCAACAGTGTGTCTTGTAGCTGGTGTGTCAACAGTGTGTCTTGTAGCTGGTGTGCCAACAGTGTGTCTTGTAGCTGGTGTGTCAACAGTGTGTCTTGTAGCGGGTGTGTCAACAGTGTGTCTTGTAGCGGGTGTGTCAACAGTGTGTCTTGTAGCTGGTGTGTCAACAGTGTACACTTGGTGGTTGTTACTTGACGAAAAGTTTATTAATGATGACGTCTCCGAGAAGAACTTGTCAGGTGTGTTAGGGAGGCCGGCCGCTGCTCCACAACGACCTCGGTGGTACAGTTGGTCCTCTTCCCGCGGCCGTCCTCCCTCACCTGCCGCGGGGCCTCCAGGGTGACCATAATACAGTCCCAGTTGGTCAGGTTACTCGCCTCACGGTCCAACTGAACCTATTGAAACATTTGAATTATTTAACGTAATGTTTTTTAATTACGGTGCTAGAATTGTACCGTTTTATTCAAGTATACATTACTACACGTAAAACTTTGCGTTATTAAACCTAACAACCAGAATACAGTTTACCCGACAACTGTGATAAATACGTAGCTTTAACAAAAAGTAGTTCCTCTCTCGATAAACACTGCGAATTGGCTGTGTAGCTTAGCATTAAAATAGAACAATATTTGCAAGTGAAGGTGAGTGTTGTACGTCTTAACGCCCGTGAGGGGAAGTGAGGATACAGCACACCGTAGACAGAACCTTTCTTTACTTTGGTTCTCAAGGAGGCATTTACAGCTGGGTAAACTGGGGGTGAGCATTACCCACTCAGCCGGCGTAGAGTAAAATAAATATCCTGATTAATTACTGTTGATTACGTCATTGGTAACTTGGTTGTGTACTGGGACTGAGTGAGGGGTGGGAAGACAGCTGTTTGGTACAGTTTTCAGCTAATTTTATCTAGCCATTAAAGTGTTCTCAAAATGCGACTGTGTGTTGAGGCGGTAGGAGGTAGGTGTTTGGAGTGAGAGGAAGGATCAGGTGTTTTAGAAGGAGGGGGAAGGAAGAAACAAGACAGGTGTAGGGTGTAAGGGAGGGACGAAGAGGAAGGCAAGTGTAGGCTGGAAAAATGTGAGGGAGGGAGGCGAGAACGGAGGGAGGGAAAGGCAGGTGTTAGGTGCGAGAGGGGTAGAGAAGGAGGCAGGTGGTAAGCGGCTCCGGCCACCTGTCCTTAACCACCCACACAGCCTCACACTCACTCTCCCAACACCTCCACCCTCTCCCTCAGCTCAATCTGTGTCCTGCTCACCTACTTATGTCAAGTTCACAAATGTACAGTTTTACGAGTGTGTTGTTCTTCAAGGCGCCTTACAAACTCAAGACCTTTTATGTTGATTACAGGAAATGGATGATTTTTTTTTTCATCTGTGTTTGACGTGGCATAAATTTAGAGGGAAGTTAAAAAAATTTCCTTCGTGTGTGTGTGTGTGTGTGTGTGTGTGTGTGTGTGTGTTTATAAGTACACTATTTACATATTGGAGTCTAAGAAGAATTGACATCATTGTTGATGTGGTATTACTTTTAAAATGTGATTTATTTTTGTATATTTTTATCGTAACGCCTGCAACTATAAGAGCTTGTTGCGAAAACACCACCTTGTCGGGGGCTCAAACACCACCTGGTCGGGGCTCAAACACCTCCTTGTCGTGGCTCAAACACCACCTTGTCGGGGGTTCAAACACCTCCCTGTCATGGCTCAAACACCTCCTTGTCGGGGCTCAAACACTACCTCATCGAGGCTCAAGCACCACCTCATTGGGGCGCAAACACCTCTCTGTCGGGGCTCAAACACCTCTCTGTCGGGGCTCAAACACTACCTTGTCGGGGCTCAAACCGAGGATGGCGACAGCAACCCGACTACCAAGATGCTGAAATGATATATGCGGAAAGTGTGTGTGTGTGTGTGTTTACGAGAAGAATTTGGCTATCAGCTCAACTTATATAGCGCTGACGATGCATTTACTCAACGACGATAATTTACAGTTTGATAACAGATAAGATTTTATATTTTTCCTTGGCGTGATGACCGTCATATAAACTTGATTAAATCCTTTGTTTAGCTGTAGTGTTTTAAGGTAAGTGTAGTGCTGGGAGAGTGATGGTGACGGGTGGGAGGTAAATGATACCCACGTTCTACCCTTGACAACCTTGTTATTGGTTACTATAAGTGGGTTTTTTTTTTTTGGCATGCTGAACAACATCAAGGAAGGTCGACCCCTTAAAAGGTACAGGTAATATTTGTTATGTTCCAGCCTCTTCTGTTCCCCGTGGTGACTGACTGGACCACGTGGCTCAAGTCAGCTGTTGTTGACGTGTGGATAACTTGAAGGTTTGAGCTGTTTAGTGGTCATTTAGCTGTCTTCTGTTGTTCATCGTCTGTCGCGTGTCCTGTTAAATAGCCAATTCAGTTAGGTTAGCTTAGCTAGGGGCTCATTAGAACTAGGATTTATTTGGCCAACAGCCGCCAGCTTCAGTGTGGTGGCTACATTATGGACTAAATCTGACATGTCTGACAAAATGAGACATGAGGTTTTAAATCCGAGTAGCCTTGACTTGAAGGAATCATGTCAAGTCGGTGTTGAAGTGATCGACAAGAATGCTTCGGAACATACTGACTGACCATTATTAATATGTCCCACTTCACCGGTGTCTTAGTAGTGGGTCAGAGGCGTGTCATGTACTAAGGTCTCTCGTACACGATTTACTGTAGGTGGAGTAATTATGGGTTAAGTTACAGATGTAGTGGGGAATTTCACCTGAGGAGCTGATTTTCAAATTAATCTTGTTGTGTAATGTGTAACGGGTTGGATAGTGTTCGTGCATGTGGTATATAATGTAGCGAGAAACGGAACATCGTGTCCGTTAAAAAAAAAAATGACCGTTGTTTCAGCAGGTGTCCCGGTGTGAAATCGAACAAGGGACCGGAATACTCCTCTCGCCGCTCAAATAATTCGGGAAAATACTGCAACGTGCCATCTGCTGTAGACACCCTTCCCTCGGGACTCCCTCATACATTAATCAAATCCTTCTTTAAGGGTCGCGGCATGACCTCGTAAAGCTGTCACCGCGTCTGAGTTGATGAGTGACTGTTGTGTTGGGCATCCCCCTGGCCTCTGTCCTTCACGCTAATCCTCTCAAATATCTTTTATTGGTACTAGATGAGAAGCTACGAGTTATTGACGAAAAGATGTAGTCCTTAACATCAGCTAATAGAAAAACATTACCTCTTAGATGAGATGTTTATATGCACAAACAAACAAACCCCAGCAGGTTAGCGAAGAGTTATGGGTGATGGCCAGAAGGCAGCACGAGGAGCTGTGTTTATGTGTCGCTGGCACGGACGACCTCCACCTGAGCCCTGCGCCTCGTACTATGACTATTATCTAATTATTCCTCTCTTAGTGCGCAGTTAATTAGCAGCAGCTGAAGAGTTGAGCGTTTGATGACGAATTAGATAGTGGTTATTTGCACCTGGAGTGGAAGGGATGGGCCCCACACAGAGGTCCTCTACCTGGGCCCCCGAGTGAACTACGACCAGCTACGACCACCATCTGATTGATTCTGCCTTTAAAAAAAGAAAACTTACAGGTTTAATAACAAATTGATGATGATTTACTAACACCCATAACCGGGTTTGATCGGCCACACAGAGGACTTTGAGCTACGCCTTAGGATGACCCATCACCATAAACCAGCGCCACAAAATCTGATCGTCACACTTTAGTCCATCATTAAGTGAAGACTCTGACGTTTGCCAATAAACTACACAGTGAAAAGGAGTGGTGGCAGGAGGGCCCTCTAGCTGGGCTCCTGGGTAACACAACATCCCTATTAACAACCAGTATTTGATCACCTCACCCGAGTACTTAACTCATCACTCGGCAACAGGACTCGAGAACTGCTGATAAATTAGTGTTTATTGATGTTTTTTGTGGGAGGAGATTAACGTGCAGGAAATCCTTGAGACTTTGGTGAGCGTGTTGAGGGGGAGAAGGAGGAGGTTGATATTGTGTAGAGAAGCCATTTTGCTGAAACTTGTCACTATGCAGGATACACATCATGGTGTTGTGTCGTGGATACATATAACGTGTAATGTATCTTGGTGCTGAGTCAAAGATATGATAAAAAGCATTATTGTCGATATCAGAATGGCGTCGAGTCTACACACAGGCTTATTACGATGACGAAGATGAACCACGCGTGACTTCTCCGGATAGCACGAGGTCAGGGGTTGTTGTTATAGGTCACGTAAAGGAAGAAATAGTTAGCGAGTTGAGGGAGGGTGGACCGTGGATGGATGGGAGAGGTCGTGAGAGGGTGGATGGGAGAGGTCGTGGAAGGGTGGATGGGAGAGGTGGTCGTGGGAGGGTGGATGGGAGAGGTCGTGGAAGGGTGGATGGGAGAGGTGGTCGTGGGAGGGTGGATGGGAGAGGTGGTCGTGGGAGGGTGGATGGGAGAGGTCGTGGAAGGGTGGATGGGAGAGGTGGTCGTGGGAGGGTGGATGGGAGAGGTGGTCGTGGGAGGGTGGATGGGAGAGGTCGTCCACCAGCTGGGCCTGAAGTAGGAGTTCCTGGGAGGGGGGGGGGGGTATTCATTTAGCCACCTCTCTCTCTCTCTCTCTCTCTCTCTCTCTCTCTCTCTCTCTCTCTCTCTCCGCCATCACAGGCACTGAGTATTCAACAACAGCTTCACTAGAGTATAAGTTGTTGTCCAGATGACGGCAGCCACAGGAAGGTTGGAAGGAGAAAGACATATCCATTATAGTCCGCGGGAGGAGGTGTGTTTGGGGGGACGCATGGCAGGCAGGTAGGTAGGGTAGGCAGGTAGGTCAGGCAGGTGTGTGTGTGTGTGGTAGATGAAAACAAAGGGGGTGGTAGCGGAAGAAAATAATATCCCCAGTTAAGGGAAAATTATCTGAATTTTCCCTGAATGATCCGATATGACTTCATGGCTCTGGAGTATGACTTATGTATTTCTCCGAACCCTGAACCTTCACCAGTGAGTGTTAAGACTTGACCGGCCGCCTCCACCCACAACTCAGTTCAGTTATTTGCCTTACCTGGACACACACACACACACACACACACACACACACCTGATAATTTCGTATATTTGGCTCCTATTTCGTGTGTGTGTTTTTGCCTCTGTAATTCGAAATTTCGTTATTTTTATTATTTTTTTTTTACCACATTTTCCCCCGTGTGTTTGATTCTTATCTTCTTGTCCTTTATCTTATATTTTCGTTTATTTTTAATTTCTTCGGCTTTTTTTTTATCAAGTTTTTCTTCTGTTCGTTGCTGTTTTGACGTTTCTTTTTATGTTCAGTTACAGTTTGGTGTCAATTTTCTTCCCTTTTCACAAGTCAACTTTCAAGAAAAAATAGAGGAAAGTAAAATGTCATTAACCCGTGTCGTGTGCCTGTCTGCCTGCCTGTCTGTGTGTCTGCCTGTCTGCCTGCCTGCCTGTCTGTCTGTCTACGCGCCATTTGTCTATCTGTCATTTGTCTGTCAGTCAGTCATTTGTGTCGTCGAAACATACAGCCTTTACCTTATTTTTGTGTACGGGTCAGGCAGAGGTCAGGGTCACAAAGGCAGAGGAGTGCTAGGTGAATTTCTGGGTCATTCTCCTCTGGGCGTTATATTCAGGCAGCCGGTGGAATGCAGACAAAAAAAAGTATACGGTAGCTCTAATTCAGTGGTTCGAGCCCCGCCTTAAGGGTTCGAGCTCCGCCTTAAGGGTTCGAGCCCCGCCTTAAGGGTTCGAGCTCCGCCTTAAAGGAATCTGGTCGTGGTGTTACTTTCTTCTTCCTCTCTTCCATTGTATTGTTTTTTTTATGTCTTGTTTATTGTTCTTTCTCATTATTCTTGTTTGTTGTTCCTTCTTATTGTTCGTGTTTACACATTGTTCCATCATCTCAGTCATATTATATTATCTTTTTGGAACAGCGTAATATATGTAATGTTATTGACAAACTAGTAAGATGTGTAGTTTAGTTAAGTACTGAACGATGGTGATGATGATGATGGTGAAGACTGCACTGGTGATTGCTGGTATATCTGGCTGTGTTACTTTGGGAGTTTCTTAAGGATGTTACGTAAATTTTTAATGTAGGAAAAAATAGTTGATCTTGAGGTAGTGGAGTACGTGGAGAGAAGCAGACCCATGAACCGTCCTTTCCTGGTGGAGGCCCCGGGGTAGAACCCAGGCACGCAGCAGAAGGTACGCCACCACTGCTACCACTGCGGCAATCACCTACCATTATTACTACCACTATACCACCACGATCACCCGCCACCACTATCACTATACCACCATGATCACCCGCCACCACTACCACTATACCACCACGATCACCTACCAGCACCTAACGCGGTTCTGGCTGGTACCTGCACCTTCACCATCACTGATTGGGTTAATATCTTCCACCTTTCATCAGACCAGCACTGTATATCGACCGGTTTGAGCTGCCAGACCCTGATGCCCAAATTTTTCAGGAAATGAACACAATCTTTCACCATTTCTGTGCTGCCGTCTTGCACCATAACGTTTTGTGGGGGTAAGTAGGGTTATATATCTTCCGTCTCTTCTGTTCAGTAACTTGGGAAACACTCCACGAATCCTGGTGGAAGTTTTATGTGAATTTGGATACAACTCGAGAGTCAGTTGTTTCCATCTTTGCCCACCAGAGTTATGACACAGTTTCGAATTTGAGATTATGGCCGCCGGGTCGAACTAACCTTCAGTAAATTACCTGGTTTATGTAATTAATTTGTTTAGATAACGAGCTCAAGGTTGCCAAAATATGAGTGTAATTGATTCCATCTTAATGAGGTGTTATGTGCGTTTAATATTTAATTATCAGGTTATTTACCATTGCTGTACAGGTGATTTGTGTCATCAACTTTCACAAACCACGCCACACAGCCTCGCTATCCATGGCATCACTAGTCAAAGTCTTGTGTTTCTAGATATTGTCTTTTATTTGACTGTGTTGCTGATAAGAAGTGTAGCGCCTTTACTTTCTGGTCCATACAAGAGATGCTACTGTACCTTATGGGGCCCATCCATATTAGGTTCCCCAACGTAACCTAGTGTTCTGATCCACGCAATAGATGCTACTGTACTTTATGGACCACAGCCCTAATAAGCCCCAATGTAACCATTAGCATTAGGGCCCATTCAGGACTGAGCCCCAAGAGTAATTATTAGGTTTGGTTAGGGTGGAGTCTGTAAGGACTGGGGACCATTCAACCAATCACTGTACCTCGAGGTACTTGTAATGACTCGTAGCAGTTGTGGTTTGGCTACTCCCATAGACCCCCGTATTGTACGAGGGAGTAGGTGGCCGTAACATAGTGCTTCATGGTCGGATATCCTGTCTTGTTAGGCGGGGAAACAGAACTCAGTGGTGGCGGGAGGCCGAGGGTATGCTGTCATTACCGTTGACGTCAGGCACCTGTAGCACGGTATTTTCACCCGTAATGTTATGTATGTAAATGCTCTTCCGACGCCTACGGCAACCTACCTTGGCCTCGATATTGCCAGGCTTACCGGTAGGACCTCACACCGAAGGACGATGGTGGACTCAAGGAAGGTGGGAAGGTTGTCAGAGAGAGGAAGAACCTAAAGTAAATATGAAGCATTTATGGACAGATTAATGTATCAGTCTAGTGTTCAGGGGAAGAGGCGAACGGACTTGAGTACTGTACGTCGCGGTTGATACATGTTGCTGGTGTTGCACGTCGCGTCGATGTTGCATACCTTACTTGCTTCATGTCTATGTTGCTGCATGCCGCTAGCTGTGTCATAGGTTGCCTGCTGTACGTCACTGTTTTTGAAGCACGGCACTATGGCTTCTCACCGCTGCTGCTGCACAACGAGTAGTGACTTTCTCTAGTTGCCAAATAGTCGTAAAATTCACCCTGACGTGTTTAGAGCTCAAGGCGCTGAATATAACTCACAAACATTCGAATCACCATAAGATTACACCCCTTCCTCCCTCAGCTTATTTTATCTTTAGACTAACCACCGTAACCCTCACCTAACATAACCTAATTAAACCTACCTGCCTTAATTACCTTACCTTAATTACCCAACCCTCCAATAGCCCCCCCCCCTCCTTCCCAATTAGCGTCGTTAAGGTGTTTGATCATCAGGGTGAAATAAACTGGGTTTGCGAATTTTCAGGTTATCACAAACTTTCTCCTCGGAAATGAAAACACGTGTGACATGTCAGAACAAAAAGAACATCTAAGTTTAAGAAGAGATTAACTTTACACCTGATGGCTAAGTAAACATTGCGACGGAATGCTTGAGTGATGAAGTGGTAGGGAGCTTTCTCAGGTGTAAGCAGATGGGCAGGTGTAAGCAGGGGCAGGGGCAAGTAGACGGGCAGGTGTAAGCAGGGGCAGGGGCAAGCAGACTAGCAGGTGTAAGCAGGGATGGTGTAAGCAGAGGGGCAGATACAAGCAGAGGGGCCGATGCAAGCAGAGGGGCCGATGCAAGCAGAGGGGTCGATGCAAGCAGAGGGGCAGATGCAAGCAGAGGGACAGATGCAAGCAGAGGGGCAGATGCAAGCAGAGAGACAGGTGCAAGCGGAGGGGCAGATGCAAGCAGAGGGGCAGGTGTAAGCAGATGGGCAGGTGTAAGCAAAGCAGAGGGGCAGATGTAAGCAGAGGGGCAGGTGTAACCAGACTGGCAGGTGACAGCAGACGGGCAGGTGTAACCAGACTGGGCAGGTGTAACCAGACCGGGCAGGTACAAGCAGACGGACAGGGGCAAGCAGACGGGTGCAAATAACAGGCTGACAACTGCAAGCAAACAGGTGATTGTTAACCCTTGGTGAGGTAGCTAACCCTTTCATACACACTTTTCGGTTGGTTTATTTTTTGTTAGTTAATTTTTTTTAATTATTTTTTTTCGTGGTTTTACTGTTATTTATATGCTTTATATTTTTCTTGACAATTTGTTTTCTTTTCAAAAATTTTCTTTGGGGTGAAGACATTTTCCAATTGTTTTTTTTTTTATACATCAAGGAGAAGTTTGTTTCTAGGTTGTATGTAGTCATGGTGTGTGTGTGTGTGTGTGTGTGTGTGTGTGTGTGTGTGTGTGTGTGTTAGGCTGATAAGGAACACGTGGTTGCCAAAATAACTTTATTATAGCCTTGTGGTCGCTATTGTATTATTATTATTATTATTATTATTATTATTATTATTACCGCCAATTTATATACACTTTTTGGGGGTGGGGGGGGGGGGGGGTAATAGTTTCCCAGGTACGTATTTTGGAGGAAAACATCAACGTATTAACATAATATTTTTGGGGTATAAACATTGAGGGAGTAGGATGAGAGAATGAACTGTTTTTATCTTTTAATATTTTTTTTTTATTCTCTATCTGTATATTATCTGGATTGTACCTGAACCACACACACGCGCGCACCTCCGCTCTCATTTTCTCTCTTTTTCGTGTCTTTCTTTTTTCTTTATTTTTCTCTCTTCCTTTCTCTTTTTATCCATCTTTCTTTCTTTCTCTGTTTCTCTCTCTTTCTTGATCGTTCTCTCTCTCTCTAAACGTAAACACGATCACTGGTCCAGGAACACACTCGGACAACACCCTCTGGCTCTGACTGCAAGAGCTCGTCCCTTAGGGCTGTGATAATGATCAGCTAAAGTCATCGTAATTACTCCACACCTCTGTAATCAGGCTGGGCAGCTCCGGGCGGTGGTGCTGCAGGGGAATATGGACGACTCTAGTACTTTCTGTAGACCCACACTAGGGGGAAGTAGTACACAGCAGGGGATGTGGACGACCCCAGTACTTTCTGTAGACCCACATTAGGGGGAAGTAGACACAGCAGGGGAAGTGGGCAGCCCCTAAAACCCTACGACTTTCAAATACCACTCACTCTGAATCCTCACAAGAGAACAACCCTGAGGGAATCTACAGGACACACTATATAACCTGTACCCGACTGACGACAGACACATTCCCAGGGTCAACTGATGGGGAAAGGGTGAAGCCATGTTAACGCGGAGACCTTCCTGACGGTGATCCTAAAGGTAACCTGAGGAACACAGGTGCTGGGTGGGGGTTGATTTTGACGCTGATATTCACCCTTGGCGGTATGAGAAGACGCGCCTCTACGTTAGACCGGGTGTAATTTGACGCTATTTTTTTTTTCCTTTTTATGTCGCAGGTTTAACGACCCAGGGAACTGCAATCTCACGTCTCAGACAAGGAGGAAAATTTAACCCAAGAACCTCGGAATATTTGGGCTGTGTATAACAACTGGCACCGTCATGTTCGTGTATAACTGAGGGTTGTACAACGGGTCGAGGTGGTCTGGACGTAAAATTGAGTTTAATTTTTTTTTATTCATCTCCAGCAGGTGTAGGGCGAGTGTTGTGTGCCATCATCCATTAAGGGGCGGGTGAAGGTGGCTCTCGCCCGCCCACGGCCTAACCCAACACGACTTTCCTCATTAAGATGCCAGAATGATGCTCTTGCCCACGCCTACTGCCCGCCCACACTCTTATTCCGCCGTGGAGAGGACCAGCACCGCCCTCTGGTCATGGGCGTTAATGCAGCTCTGTTAAGGAGGACCTGGGTGGCTTGTCTTAGATGGAGGTTGTACAGCTGGCGGGTTCGTTAGCACCTGTCACTAATTCTGGTTTATACAAAAGACAATTCTCTAGAAATAATAAATTAAAGTCGATCTTGTGAACGGCTTGCTGATAAGAGGAGAAAAGGGTAGTGCAGAGGTCCTTTTATAATGTAATTTTTCTTCCACCAACTCTGTTAAGCGACAATCTTCAGCTTCTGTCCAACTTCCTTTTTCTCGAAGTCTTTAGAGGAGTGAAGTAAATGGCTGCGGTATCTCCGTCGTTCTTGTACAGGCGGAGTCATACTTGTTATTGTTTACATCGTCCCACCTCCGAGACTTCGATTGGAAAATAAATGCCTCTAACAAATGCTTAAATAATTTGTCTTAGGTTGCATACAGGGCTTAATAAACATAGGTATATTATAGATAAAATAGTCTTACATTTCCAGTCTTGTGTCTAGTCATATGTAAGGAAAGAGAGGCAGGTGTGGAGGAGGCCTGAGAGAGGTAGCACATCATCCCGGGTAAGGTGAGGTTGACCCATCAGGGACAGACTCACAAGAGTGGACGTGTAAGAAGAGAAAGTGTCAAGCATAATGGCAAATGTCAAGCAAAGGAAAGAAGGCCAGGGAAGGTGTTCTTGCTCCACTGACTAGAGGAAACTGGGGGGGGGGGGGGGGGGGGGTGAAGGTAGCAAATTTTCCCCCTGAGCTAGATATTGTGTTAAGGAAAAAAAAAATGTAGTATGTGTCTTAACCTTACCTATAGTTTTACCCAGCTTAATTAGATCCGAAAAACGAATGATCTTTTGGCGAAAATAACGTTGGTAATGAATACATTTAAAGTCAGAAAATGACCTTATCTTCAAAATTAATCCAAGTTTGGTTAGGTTTACTTTGGTTTGTTATATTTTTCCTCGATATCTAAGAAACATAACCCAACACTGGCCACCATAACACTAAAGTATCGCTGAAATTGGTGTCCATACGAAGTAAATTCTTAAAACCTCGTAGTGTATTCTTGAGAAAAATGTGACGGGTATATCGTATCTACATGTTGTGGTTGTGGGACATCCTTGAAAGAAAAATTGCTTTACTGTACCAACAACTTTCTGCTAACAGGTACAACCCATAGCAAAGTGAATTGTTTACCATACGTCAATACACCTGAAGACAATGTTCCCTGTAGGAGCAACGCAATACACACCTGTTCTCTCGTGTTACTGAACAGTGTAGTAAAAGACAGGGGCGCCATTCTCATCAGGGTCCTGTTGAGAGGTTCACTTGGTATAGCGGGTCGTGGACAGATGTTGTGACCAGCGGGTTTAGAGGGAGGGAGGCAGATGACGTGTACCTATGACGTGGACCTTGTCTCACTTTTTCCAACATACGGCATTAAGCACCTTCTTTTATGATATGTAATATATACTGTGTGTGTGTGAAAAACTAAAGCTTAAACGACCCCCTCCGTATGTGCAGGGGACGAGCATTATACAGACACATGGATACAATCACAGGACAGCTTTGTCATGCAGGAGGGTGGTGGTTGTCCCTCGCACCCTGCATGGTGACGCCGTTATTTAAATTCTGCAATAAAAACAGCGGCTCCATAACTAATGATTAACAGAGAACAGAGGTATACCGAGCGCTACCCGACTCGGTACTTTTTGTGGTGGAGGGCGTCGACCGCAGCCACACGCGATCCCCCCCAACATCATCGTGCACACTCATTCTCACTCTGGCTCAGTTTCTAAAGTTTCCCTCGTGAGTACTGACACATTTTCTCTCAAATTAGTGAAATAGAGGTGTGAAAAATGTGTGACTATTGAGGCGATGCATTTTTGTGACATTGAAATGATGACCATTGATAAGGAGACCTTTTTTTATAGTGTATGGCAGAGGTGGCACTGTGACAGTCTCTCCTCGCTGCTAACATTTCACTTGTGTTCCTACCAACTACTCTAAAAGCTAATCTGTATTAGATACATACACAACTTGAATTACTAATACAGTAATTATGAAGAAAAAGACGCACAACACAACACTTTGCTTTGAGTGACAGACCAACTCAAAAAGTTGTATTGATAATAATTGTTGTGTACTGTAAAGCTCTCACAACACTGCTGAGCTTTATGAGGGGGGGAGGGGCTCAACCAGGACGGCACACACACACACACACCTCCGCTGATACATCCTGAGAAAGCAAATCGCAGTTCTTAGGTCGACACTCAATTAGCTTATGACACAATAAATATATGTTATTAATCACAACACAGATTCTTCTTAAGAGAGATGGTACACGTTCTTCTGGACGTGTAGTGAACAGGAACGGTACCAAGATAATAATCGACGGATCATATGATTATTAGCCTTCCTCCTCCAAGCTTATTTCACCTGATGGTTCAATACCCGAATGTTGCCTGAGGGTGGGGGTGAGGTTAGGTCAGGTAGGGTTAGGTTAGGTTAGGTCAGGTTAGGTTAGGTAGGGTCAGGTTATGTTAGGGTAGGTTAGGTTAGGTTAGGCTAGGTCAGGTAGGGTCAGGTTATGTTGTGCTAAAACAGGTAAGCTCGTGTTGTTGTAACTGACTTTACCACAGAGAAGGTTCAGGTTTATAGGCTATTACTGGTTTCAGTCATCGGGTGAGAGGAAAGTCCAAGAAAATAATTCAAAATATGGCAACTAATACACTATTGGTATAATTTTTAAGGTTCCCCATAAGATAATTATAGGCAACTAGTTATGAATCTAATCTAGTTTACAGGGATTGTCTCCTATCATATTACTTAATACAGTTTTGCTCAAGTTAGTCAAGTATTATTCAAGTTTACGCAGCGACTTGTATGCTATTTGCAATAACATTTAATTTTGAAATAAACTATTAGTTAATGTTTTGAATTTATTATTGGTTTAAAATAGTTACCATGTTTCAATATATTTTATTTGTGTAATTTCAGTTGCATATTTTTGTAATAAGCCTCAAATAATTTTTAAAAGAAAACACTTCAGTTCAACAACGATATAACGTGTTTTTTTTTTTTACAATATAAAAGCAGTGTAAACGGAATTCAACCGCTTAAAATGAAGTTAGAAGATTTTTATTTCCGCGTAAATATCTCCTTCAAAGGGACATAATGGAAATCCACTTGATCATTAAGAGTGATATGCTTCTATTTTGGCATTATACAGTAGGTGTGAAACAAACCAAAGTGTATTGTAGGTCCAAACTAAGTGTAATACTTGGCCTTCTAATCCCTAAGCCAGTCATATAAAAACACCTCATGAATGCAACTCATAACTCATAAATTGACTATAGTTCTAAGAGGAGCATTCTAAGGCTCAAAAGAATAATCGAAGCAAGCGGGTGTAAAGTTGCAATTTCAACATCAAAAATGAAAAAGATGACAGCAATTAGAACCGTAGAGAGAATGGTAAGCGGCGTAGCAACTATAAGGTGCAGCAGCGGGACAAGTAACCTCACTGACTGCCGCTCGTAATGTGAGAAGGTTTACAAGGTACCGACCCCATCCTTGACTACCCAGTGCCACAAGTCAGCACGGGAAGAACCCATCATTTGTATACTTGACGTAAACCTTCATCCCTTGAACCGTAGATGACCGAGCACGTATATTCTCAGAGGCTCCTTACGTTATAGACCTGAGTGGGTAGGGTAGGGTAGGTTAGATTAGTTTTGCGTTAGGTTGGTTTAGATTAGCGTTAGGTTAGTGTTAGTGTTAGAGTGGTTAATCAGGTGAAATTAACTGGAGGGCCGAATCTTCAGGTTAATTCCGTTGATAAGGTCTGTTCGTACGTCTGTATGTAGGTAAATGGTTTCCGCCAAGTAACTTCAGCTCTGTTGGGAGGATTACAACCAAATTGCCTGCCTAAAGGATTACGTGAAGATCAAGTACCCCAGCATATTTCACCTAATGATTAACCTAACCTAACTCGGACAGGCAGCAGAGTCAGTGTTTTATTATCAGGGGAAATAATCTGAGGTGTCGAAATAGTCAGGTGATCCCGTAAGTCTTTGTGTACCGGGCAGGGTGTAACTACGCCATTTGCCTCTGTCTACCCAGCAGTAATTGGGGGCCTGGCTGTTAATTGATTTGCAGATCGTGTTCCGGGGTAATGGTTAGCCAGTGCCGTTGGCGAGTTGTCCGGTCTTCTCGAACTATTCCTTAGCACTGGATCATGCAGCTCGTTAACTCGGGGTGTGGTTGTTGTGTTGGCGACAGCTTCTACACCTTAAACAAATTCACTCCTAGGTGGCCCTTGGGCCGGCCATCCTCGTTACACGAGGGGCAACCATTATTATATACAGTACACTGTACACACCCGACGAACCTTAGAAATTCTGGAATTGTATGGAGACTACAGTTAATATATGTCTTTTCTTATTCCCATTGAGTGTACGAATAACCCGGATGTGAGCCTTAAGACAACCAACAGTGTCTTAGTGCCGTTGTGGGAGTTGTATCTTTCTCTTATCTCCTTCATTCTTTCTTTCTCTTTCATTCCCCTCTCTCTCTCTCTCTCTCTCTCTCTCTCTCTCTCTCTCTCTCTCTCTCTCTCTCTCTCTCTCTCTCTCTCTCTCCCCCCCCTTAGGTTCGGTGTGGTGCGTGTGGATGATGTGAGGAACCAACTGAAGGCGTGCACCCCCCCCCCCCTCTTCTGACCTGGCTTATTAGGTCGTGTGTGTATAGGGGCGGGGAGGGGGGGGGGGTGTAAGTGGTTGTATCTGATCAGCCAAACCAGGTCTTAAATTAGTGACGATGACGAGCAAACCCTTAGCATCCTCCTCCTCTTCCCCGGCCCTCTCTATCCCCCCCCCCCTCCACGTCTTCCCCCTCCCGTTCCTCTTCCCCCGCCTTCTCCTACTCCTCCCCCTCCCGTTCCTCTTCCCCCTCCTGTTCCTTTTCCCCTTCCTGTTCCTCTTCCCCCTCCCCCTTCTCCTTTTACCTCCTCCTCCTCCTTTTCCCCTTCCTCCTCTTCCTTTTAATTTTTGCCCTTTCCTCCTCCTCTTTCCCCTTCCTCCTCCTCCTCCTCATTTTTCCCTTCCTTTTCCTCTTTCCTCTTCCTGTTTCTCCTTTTCCCCTTTTCTCCTCCTCCTCCTTTTCCCATTTCTCGTCTTCCTCTTCTTTTTTCTTCCTCATATTTCCTCTTTATCATCCTCCTCCTCCTCTTCCCATTCCTTCTTCTTCTCCTTTAAAACTTGTCTTATTCCTCGTACGATCATCTTCCTCTTCTTGTTACCACTATCCTCCTCCTCCTAATTTTCTGCCCTCCTCCTTCCCCTGCCCTCCTCCTTCCCCTGTCCTCCTCCTTCCCCTGCCCTCCTCCTTCCCCTGTCCTCCTCCTTCCCCTGCCCTTCTCTTCCCCCTCCTCCACTACCCCTCCCCACAGTAATAGCACCCTCCTCTTATCATCTTCCTCTGTCCTTCCTTCTCCTCCTCTCACCCTCCTCTGCCCTGCCCCCCCCCCCCGCCCTGCCCCCCCCCCTCCACCAGTCCCACCAGGATCCATTTCGTCTCTGCCCATATTGATAAAATACAAAACAGGTCACCACTACGGGACTAGACACAGCAGGTCCTCCTAGTTAAGTCCACCAGTCATCGGCCTCAGGGCAGACACGATGCTCCTCCATAGACCTGAACTAGTCCCCCTTATTCTCCATCATTGGCGAGGAACAGGTTGCTGGCAGGAGTGGCTGGAAACGGTACCATCCCTCGACCTGTGGTGAATGTCGTGGGAAAGTGTGTGTTTCTCTACCCCCAAGGCACAGGGAAGTGATATGAGGAACTAGTTAAAGAGTCAGGATGGGTGTAAATGGTCGCCGTCCATTCTCTCGGTTGCCGTCCTTCCTCGACCTGTTATATGTATTGGAAATGACCCCGTTTTGTGGTTGTTCCTTGTAGGTCGTGTTATGAGACGTGGGAAAGTAGTTCTCCATTTTGGCAACTCAAGGACCACCAGTGAATTTTAAGGACCGGGTTCATAAACAGGAAGGGTGGACGGCTGCCATCCCTTGACGTGATATTGATCTATTCTTTTGGTCGGTGGATGTTGCTCCCCTCAGCTGGTGGAACGGTGACGTGGGAAAGTCTTTTGAACTATAGGTATTTCGACGACTCAGAAACCACCGGAGTTAGAGGAAGTATGGACGGCTGCCTCGCCTGACCTGCTGGATGGTTTTCTCGCGGTTCGTTTAGTTGAAGTGGGAAGATCGTGGTTCCGCCCATCAACTCTTAAAACACGAAATCATTATGTCAAAGTTATTAATGTTGAGAATGTGAATTTATCCATTGTTTCTAGCAGCCGAAGGAGTTGATCTCGTAATCCTCAGCTTTTGAGAATAATTTTATTAAGTATAAATCATGGTAGGCGTGGTCCGTGCCCCTCCACCTCCTCCTGACATAATGCAAATTACAGTGCGGGACGAGGAGGTCCCCGCGGGAGTCGTGACCATTAGTGTCCGCCGCCTCGCCCCCGCTGCTGCCGCCGCTAATACGGACACTCCACTCTTATCGAAAAAGAATGTACTTATAGACTTTTCGTGATACGATAATCTTTAGGTTTCCTTCTTCCTGGTAGCAGAATAATGCAATTGACCTTTCATGTGTACAGACGGTCGAGTGTTCTGAGAAGGCAGTTGGTGCAGAGGACATGAAGCTCCATTTATTTAATAGATTGGACCCGGGAATTGATCGCTTCATGGTTGTGCTACGTAATTTATTTGTAAGTTAAAAGATAAAACCTGAAGCTCCTCCTGAGTCTTTTGTCTTTACTCCCACGAATATCACGAACCCCTGATGTGCATAAATGACATAGATAAGTACAGTACTCGTTAACACCTGGGGACTCGTTGGTACCTGGGGATTCGTTAGCACCTGGGGATTCGTTAGCACCTGGGGATTCGTTAGCACCTGGGGACTCGTTGGTACCTGGGGACTCGTTGGTACCTGGGGACTAAGTAGATACATCAGACAAATGGGGTAATTAGGGTACCTGTACTAAAACTTTAATGAGTAGAATAAAATGACATTGAAAAAAGTATTACAGGAGTAAAGACGTCCTGTTGTAGAATTGCTGAGTGGAATTTTTAATGAAGTCCATCATGTCTGGTGTTTAATTTTTACCGTAACGTCATAACTCGTTTATTACGAACACATTGAAAGAATTATTAACCCATTTTAAGGAATTATGGGGCGGGGAAGGGTGCATGGACGATCGTGTTGAGAACTCTTACAGAAAACGAATACCTTACCTCACCTGACCTGACCTGACCTAACCTAACCTTTCCTTACCTAACCTAACCTAACCTTACCTTACCTTATCTTATCTTATCTTACCTAGCCGTACATTACCTAACCTAACCTAACCTAACCTAACCTAACCTAACCTAACCTAACCTTACCTTACCTTATAAATATGATGATTATTCAAGTGAGTTGGCTGTCAACCATCACTTTTTTTTACAGGGGCCTGGGAGGTGAAAATGTAATAATAATAATAATAATAATAATAATAATAATAATAATAATAATAATAATAATATTGTTATATTTAATAATAATTAATAAAAATAGATAAAATTATAAAAAAAAATAAATAAAAATGCTAATAATAATTACTATAACTAAATACACACACGAAAAAATAAATCAATAGTGAGAAACAATATATGTATGTTGTTGAGACCCTGCAGTTGTGTGTAAATGAGGCAGAAAGTCAGATGAGCAACCTGGGACTTGGTCACAATTTTTGGTGATGCCATATGGCAGCAGGGTCTACCATTATGCTTCCAGTATCTTACCAGGCGGTAGTACCTCCCTGTTTGATAGTTGTCTACTACATACTTAAAAGCATTACCTGAGAATGATGGAAATTAAATGAAAATATGACACAAAATATGTATATAATATGAAGAATCTTTACCAACCAAAAAGAGTGAGGTAGGTAGGAGCAAGTACAGGTGTGTGTGTGTGTGTGTGCGCGCCAGGGCGAGGTGAACATCTTAATGGGATCCAGCGTGGGCCGTTGTCTTACAGCCGCCACACAATACCCAGCGGCTGCGGCTTCATCATGTTCCCCCACCGATAACTCCGCCCCCGCCAGAAAGGAGAACAGTTGGACCGTGACCAGCAGAAGTGCCATGTTGAAATCTCAAAGGAGGCCAAGGATAATTTATATCTCTGGCGGCTACCAAAGTGAATATGAAGAGGAGGCGCTGATAGGATCTGACCATGTTTCCTCACGAACTGGAGATTCATAAAGGATAGGAGGGGTAGGAGGGGTTTGCAATGCCTCTTGTTAGTTATCGAGTGAGGTGGGTGAAAGGGGTGGCTTGTGAGGGGTTTCAAATGCCTCTTGACTTAATTACAGAAGAGAGCGCTGGGAACCTCTGGGGCTGGTAAATCCTTCTTTCCAGACTCCGTTTTTAAGTCGAAATAAACATAATGTTTTTTGTCTTGCATAATATGTTTTCTAAATCCCCAGTCCAGGATTGTAGTTTTGGCAACGTACACACAAAAACGTTATTATCCACGTATACAGAAGAAGGTTGTTATCTACGGACACCAGTTATTATCCACGTACAGAAAGAATGTTACTATCCACGTACAGAAAAAAAGCGTTATTATCTACGTACACAAAAGAGACATTATCCACATACACAATTATACAAAAATTTTACTGGGTGTTGGGTTTTCATGGTAACGCGTCCCCTCTCCTCTGAGAGGGAGCGTGGCCAGGGAGGGAGCGTGGCCAGGGAGGGAGCGCGGTGAGGGAAGAAGCTCGCTTGGCGAGGGAGGAAGCTGCTTGGCGAGGGAGGAAGCTCGCTTGGCGAGGGAGGAAGCTGCTTGGCGAGGGAGGAAGCTCGCTTGGCGAGGGAGGAAAGAAGCGTGGCGAGGAAGGGAGACTGTTGGTGAAAGATAAATTGTCAGGAAGAGAAGTGATGAGAGGAGAGTAAAGGGGAGTGTGTGAAAGGTATAATGAGAGAGAGAGAGAGAGAGAGAGAGAGAGAGAGAGAGAGAGAGGAAAATAAATTGTGTGGTAGGTGTTTAGAGAGAGAGAGAGAGAGAAGGAGAGAGATAGGGAGAGAAGGAGAGAGATAGGGAGAGAGATGTGTGGTAGGTGCAGGGTGGGGCAGCAGATGGTGTACGGGGCTGGCCTCAGGTACGCCCCACGGCACCACCACCATAACGCCGCCCCCCGACGCAGGACGAGGAGGGGACGACGACAACAACGTGTTCTAGGATAGGGTCAAGGGTCGTTTATGTCCACTACGTCCCAGGGCTAACATTATCATAGGTTCTTAAGTTAAATTTTCCTCTTGGTTGTGAAGCTTCCTAGTTCCGCCATGATGTTTAAAGTCAGGATAATAAC
The DNA here is from genome assembly GCA_958450375.1 of Homarus gammarus. NCBI lineage: Eukaryota > Metazoa > Arthropoda > Malacostraca > Decapoda > Nephropidae > Homarus > Homarus gammarus. Next base: position 1,561,401 of record CAUDMG010002164.1, on the reverse strand, counting down.
TTACTAACACCATCATTAGGTTATTTGTTTTTGAGTTTAGTGATGATTGAGAGAAGTGACTGAATAATAATTGGTCAGTTTGGGTCAAAAGTTGCAGTTTGGTGGCATTTTTTTTTTTCTTCTGGAGAAATTTCTATAAATATTATTATTTTTTTGATATATAGTTAAATGACATTAATTATCGTGTGTGTGTGTGTGTGTGTGTGTGTGTGTGTGTGTGTGTGTGTGTGGCGCCGGATAAAGTTAAATCGTATTTGAATTGTCTAATATTATGACGCCATGAGGGTGACCGGGAGGAGGATGGGGGTGAGAGTTGTTCAAGGATTCATCGCGTATTCATCTTCAGATAATTTTAAAGGAGATGCACGAGGTCTTACAGGAAACAAAGTTAAACACCAAAGCGGTTTTTATTTAGACTTAGACTGGACGGTACAGAATACTAGTACAGTACAACCAAATTTATTCCCTTTACTCCAACAGGAATAAAGACATGGTCACCTATAGTAGTGTTGATGGTCTCTGTAGAATTTTCACGCCATCATACTTTATGTCGTAGTTGAAGGTGAGGGAGGTCACATGTGCTCCCTCGTACAGTTGAGGTAAATGTTTTAACGCAGGAACCTGGAGTCAGAGGGATCCAAGCACTGGTTCTCTTCTGTTGGTCAGGCGGGAGAAACAGGGTGCACTCACGGTCATGTACACTCAAGGTCATGTACACCTCCTTGTCATATAACACTCACGGTCATGTACACTCAAGGTCATGTACACCTCCTTGTCATATAACACTCACGGTCATGTACACTCACGGTCATGTACACTCACGGTCATGTACACCCACGGTCGCTTTCAATTGTATTCATGAGCATGAAGGTTCGGGGTCATGGACACCCACGGTTAGTAGTAAATACATTAACACTCACGCATGCATGCAAATACATGCGCGCGCGCACACACACACACCTGCGTCATATGCCTGCACTTGAGGAATGCGAGTGTAGTGATGGTCAGTGTCTGTCTTGGTCAGCTGCTGCAGTGTTGACATAAGTCAGCTGTTCACTATTTACTTTGGCTCCTCCAGCAGTGATCATCTCCGGTAGGCAGTCTTGGTTCTTCCTACCTGGTGCTCTTCCTACCTGGTGATTTTCCTACCTAGTGCTCTTCTTACCTGGTGCTCTTCTTACCTGGTGCTCTTCCTACCTGATGCTCTTCTTACTTGGTGCTCTTCCTACCTGGTACTCCTACCCGGTGATTTTCCTACCTGGTGCTCTTCCTCCCTGGTGCTCTTCCTACCTGGTGCTCTTCTTACTTGGTGCTCTTCCTACCTGGTGCTCTTCCTACCTGGTGCTCTTTTTACCTGGTGCTCTTCTTACTTGGTGCTCTTCCTACCTGGTGCTCTTCCTACCTGGTGCTCTTCCTACCTGGTGCTCTTCCTACCTGGTGCTCTTTTTACCTGGTGCTCTTCTTACTTGGTGCTCTTCTTACTTGGTGCTCTTCTTACTTGGTGCTCTTCTTACCTGATTAGTGCACGCGTGTATGTATGCATGCATGCATGCATGTATGTGTGTGTGTGTGCGTGCGTGCGTGCGCGTGCGTGCGTGCGTGCGTGTTTTCCTTGTCATTATACATTCTTCAGGACCGAATTCTTAAATGAAGCGTAAAAGAAAAAAAAATCTTCCCTGAAAATACAATGTCTCGTCTCCACACAGTCTCTTATTTGTCTCGGGGTCTCGGGCAGCTCCTCCACAGCAGTCACCAAGTGGGTCGCGGGTGTTAGCCGAGCCATCACACGCGGCAACGAGCCACTTACTGAGGAAAAGAGAAACTGATCCTACATAAAAGGTATACGTGTTCTGCCTGGTGAGTGTTCTGTTTAGGTGGACCAGTGAGGGGTCGGTAGGGGAGAGGGAGAGTAGGGAGAAAAGGGGAGAGGGAGATTAGGGAGGTGACGGGGAGAGTAGGGAGAAAGGAGGAAAGAAGGAGGGGGGGGGGGGTAAGGGATAGTATCGAACCAGTCAGTTGAATACATAAGCATGTGTGAGCTTCAGGGATCTGGGGACGAGGGGCGGGGGGGGTTCTCTCGCTTAATTCAGCTGTGGTGGGTATGGATAGTCATCAGCTGTGGGTATGGATAGTCATCAGCTGTGGGTATGGATAGTCATCAGATGCATAAAAGAGAGTGTTGGAGGGATTAGGAACGTGGTATTCTTACTCCTCATCTTTCTCCTCCCCCACACACTTCCCAACACTCCCTTAATACTCCCACATACTCCCCCAACACTCCCACACTCCCCAACACTCCCCCAACACTCCCCTACACTCCCCCCAACACTCCCCCCAACACGCCTCCCATAAACATGTAATTTGCCTCAAGGTTGGACTATTATCGAGGGCAAATTGGGTAGTTCATAGCAGAGCTGTCAGTCTCCCGGCGACACAGCAAGACCCGGGTACCGTAATTAATAACGATCGGTCATACTTCATTACCTGTAGCGCTGTGTTCGTCTCCAGGCCGGGTCAGGAATTTTCATTTCGTCAGTCAGCTCAGAGGAAAGTTAGATTGTTTATTACATTCGTGTGTGTGTGTGTGTGTGTGTGTGTGTGTGTGTGTGTGTGTGTGTGTGTGTGTGTGTGTCCTCTTCTTAAAATGTCCTGTATATTTCACCTTCATTTTTATCGTGTTTATCAAGCTTCCCACTTCATCTGGTTCAATTTCCTTATCTACCCCCCCCCCATCTTTCTTTACATTCTTCTTATTTCTCTCTCCACTTATGACTCTCCTCCCTTCTCCTCTCTTTTATCTGTCTGTCTCTATGATGTCTCTTTCGCTTCTTATCTCTTCCGTTTTTATTCGTATTTCTTAAGCTTTTTTCTCATTTTATACTTCCCTCTTTCTCTTTTCTTTCTTCTTCCATCCCTATTCATTCCCCTCCTTTCACCGCCCTTCCCCTCTCTCACTTCTCCACCTCCTCCCCTCCCCCTCTTCTCCATCGCCTCCCTTCCCCCTCTTCTCCACCTCCTCCCCTCCCCACACCCTCTTCTCCCCTCCCCACACCCTCTTCTCCCCTCCCCACCCTTTCCCACCCCCTTCTTCCCTCTCTCCCTCCCCATCTCCACCCTCTTCCCCCTCCACCCTCTTCCCCCTCCACCCTCTTCCCCCTCCACCCATCTCTTCCCTCCCCCCTCCACCTACCAGTCATCACTCCCCCTACAGGCAGGCCCTCTACCTTATCACCACACACCCCCCTCCTCCTCCTCCTGCTCCTGTGTTGCCTTGTTCCATCATTAGTCTTCATTCCCCGCTATCTCTCATCTCTCCCTCTCTCACGTCTCCTCCCCCCGTACCCCTCCCCCTCTCTCCACTCCATCACGTTTTCCCTTCCTCTCTTCCTTTCTTCCCATCTCCTTGCCTCCTCCTTCTCTTCCCTCGTTTTTTTCGCACCTCCTTGCCTCCTCTCTTCTTCCTTACTCCCCACCTCCTCCTCCTCCTCCTCCCGTTCTCTTCTCCCCTCCTCTAATCTCCTCACTTCATCTCCCCCCAGGACCCGACCCTCCGTGCCCCCAACCTTACCTCGTGGGTGAAGCAGGTGTCACGCGGAAGGTTTCAGGTTACACTGTATACCGACCGACCACCGCAACATTGATTAACTGCCTGATTTATGATAATGAAAAAAATGTAATAAAAATAATAATATATATGGTAGTAATAATGGTGATGGTGATAGTATGATGGTGATGGTGATAGTAATTATAATAGCAGTGAGAATATTGTTAGTAGTTATTATTATAGATGATGATAATAATGATATTTATACTGATAATAAAAATAATAATGATAATAATAAATTTTTTTATATACAGTAGTCCTTTTGTATAATACTGAAGAACTTAATGTTTAGGTTTTGGTCTAAGGCTCTAGGAGGTGAGACGGGGAGGTGAGACGGGGAGGTGAGACGAGGAGATGAGACGGGGGAGATAAGACGGGGGAGGTGAGACGGGGGAGGTGAGACGGGGGAGGTGAGACAGGGTAGGTGAGACAGGGAGGTGAGACAGGGAGGTGTGATTGGAAAGCTGCAGTTTCTTGAAACACTCAGCCATGTCAATTATTTTGTTGTTGTTGTTTACTTTTTATCTGTATTCTACCTTAATAAACTTTCAAATTTAGTTTAAAAAGTTCAGTTGGGTTTACGGTAGGTGATGGGTGGGTGGGGCATTGGGAACCAGACATAACCTTTGTGTGATCCTGCGTTGAGAAATGATCCAGGACTTCCCTCCCTGTCTGCCTCGTACCCCTCCTCCCTTCACTCCCTCCCTCCTTCACTCCCTTCTTGTCTCCCTCAAACCCACCCCACCTACCTTCCAACTCCCATACCCCGCCCCCACACGTTCCCTCCCCTAGTCCCCTACACACTCCCCCACACACTCCCTCCCCCTTAACCTAACCTCCCCTCCCCCTTACCCTAACCTCCCTCCCCCTTAACCTAACCTCCCCTCCCCCTTACCCTAACCTCCCCTCCCCCTTACCCTAACCTCCCCTCCCCCTTACCCTAACCTCCCTCCCCCTTAACCTAACCTCCCCTCCCCCTTACCCTAACCTCCCTCCCCCTTAACCTAACCTCCCCTCCCCCTTACCCTAACCTCCCTCCCCCTTACCCTAACCTCCCTCCCTCTCTACCACATAACGTCTCTCCCCATACCCTCCCTCCCACACAACCATTACGTTCACATCTCATTACTCTTCTCATCAATGCCCAGATAGAATACAACAACTGGGGCATCCTTCTGGGCCTGAATATATCCACGACAGGTTACTCCCACCATGCAGACATCGACAACAACCATTCATTGTTCCCCAAAAAGTTATCAAACCTCAAGAAGTTCAATATCACCCCTGATCTATGCGGCCAGGCAATACACAATCTCCCTAAACCAGCATCCGCCAGTAGGGTCGGCGGAATATGAAATATGCCCATCACAATACCCATATATAGGATAGGAAAGGCTGTCTAGGGCAAGAGGTGCCAAAAGCGACCAGCCAATCAGTAAATCAGCTCAAAGAATATCATCCACAATAACTAGACCAGGACACAACCTAAACACACCATTATCTCAGCTGGCCAGTAGCAAGGAGGTTACCCCGCCTCCTCCTATCTACTCCTAAATGTCTTCAATTTTTGAACTATTAACTCCCCTCCTCTAATATCCTTTCTCCCCCTTATTTCTCTGTCTAAAAAAAAAAGACTTCCCATTTTTCAGAGCATACAGTAACCTGTTTTGGCTATTTCATTCGACCCATCATCACTCTCCATTTCTGACTGTCCGGGAAAAAAAAAATATCCCACTGTATTAACTTACGAGCGTATCACCACCCCTTGACTAATGCAGCTATGGCGCTTAGTTGTTACGACCTGTGAAAAGGAAGAACATAATGTTAGTGTGTGTTTTTCTTGTTTGGTTTAAAATTGCTGCGAATTCCATATTTATATTGTAATTAGTCATTCCTTCAAGTAGCTATCAGTGTTAAAAATCACTACTATAAAAATTAACAATCATTTCTTTCCCTATTGAACTCCGAGGAAATTATTATTATTATTATTATTATTATTATTGTTATTATTATTATTATTATTATTATTATTATTATTATTACAAACTGTATGAAGCAACAGTGTATCACAAAGAAACGGCTATCACCCAGAACTAATACTTCTCGAAATTAACGTCATTGTTGACGAGTAACCACATATAATACACAAAGATTTAAGTTATATAAATTCGAGAAATATCACTATTCTAACTGCTGGGCGACTAAACTACCGAATTAAGTGGTTAAACAAAAGCCTAACCTAATGCATCTGTGACGTGTGAAAATTCGCCTCTGTTCCCGCGGCCTCTGGGGGGGGACTCTTCCTCCTCCCCGGGAAAATAAGTCTTACTCACAGTGGGTCTAATCCCCCTTTATAAACACATCTCTCGACACGGGATATGTCCGTCTCTCAACAGCGCCAGGGGAGGAAGGAATAGGTAGGGAAAAGGGAGGGAAAGATGATGGATGTATGAGGAAGAAGAGGTGGTGACAGAAGGAGGGAGGTAGGAGGAGGAAGGAGGAGGAAGGAAGTGGTAGAGGTAAGAGGGGGAGAGGAGGAGAAGGAAGGGAGAGAAGGAAGGGAAGAGAGGGAGGGAGGGAGGGACGATCACCATCTTAACCATGCAGCGAGAGGGTACGTTATGAACCATACCCGTACGGTGAATTAACACCTTGAGTACCACGAATAAACACCTTGCGTACAATGAATTAACACCTTGAGTACAATGAATTAACACCTTGAGTACGACGAATAAACACCTTGAGTACAATGAATTAACACCTTGAGTACGACGACATAACTCTTTATTTACTTTTATCAATTTAGTTGTTGTTGTCCACTTTATATCTGAAGGGTTCGGTACTATCCGGATTCTCAAAGGTTCGTACTATCCGGATTCTCAAAGGTTCGTACTATCCGGATTCTCAAAGGTTCTTAAGTTGGTCTCATAACTGGAGAGAACAGAACGTATGTGGTTGACTCACTTAACCTAGATTATTATATTCCCTTAAGAAATCAGTTAGGGTTATTTTTCTTTAGGGGACACTATTAACGCGTCTCCTAACTGGTGACGAAAGTGAACATGTCCAGTTAAGTTAGGCTTTTTTGTGATTTCAAAGGTATTTTTAGGGTTTATTTCTTATCTTTTATTTTTATCTTTATTATTATTATTATTATTATTATTATTGGTGTTATTATTTTTTTTGCTTTAACTTCAACCAACCAACAAAGTGCATTTCCCATATCTTACACTTATGTACCTTTTGTTCAACCGACCTCTCGAGATGTTTACACTCGCCTATTCTCCCCCACACACTCAGGGGCGTAACCTCCTCCTGTTTCCATTAAAGCTTTCTCTTCAGGTGAGCGTATTTACTCGTTAAACAGAGCGGCAGGTATCAGAGCAGTGCATTGATTATTATTTACCTCATATTGCTGTGATTGATTCCTCGTCTCCCACGGTTATGTATAATAATAATAATAATAAATAATAATAATAATAATAATAATAATAATAATAATAATAAAATACCATTCAAAATTCCCCTTTAACTAATACAAAAATACCAGAAGCCTACATTAGTGTGTGTGTGTGTGTGTGTGTGCGCGTGTGTGTGTGTCCTAACATGTATGGGGCTACAGGTTATATTAGAAGGAAAGTTGTGTAAATGGAGGTATGATGAGAGGGAATATTGTGACGAGAAGTAAAATAAGTAAGTTATCACTCTTTCAAGTTTATTTGGATCTCTTGAAGAATAGACACCCGAGCTTATTTGGCCTGATGAGCCTGATGATCAAACATCCTAATGCTAAGTGGGTGGGGGTAGGTTAGGTTAGGTTATGTTATGTTATGTTAGGTTTGGTTAGGTTAGGTTGGGTTTGGTTTGGTTAGGTTAGGTTAGGTTAGGTTTGGCTTGGTTTGGTTAGGTTTGGTTAGGTTAGGTTAGGTTAGGTTTAAAGTGTTTGCTCACCATGTGAAATATACTGAGGTGCCTAAACTTAAAAGTGATCCGGCGATTTAAACAGTAATGATGTCATCATTACTTTTTCTTTTCTATTTTTAATTTCTTTTTATTCAAATTTTTTCGCCCCCCCCAGGTCCCGATGTGGGTCGATGACCTGTGCCCGGGTGGGCTATTCCCCGTACAAAAAAAATGCTGTCAATATCCTCTAGAGAAAACTTGACCTAGTAAGGTAGAGTATTGTGGGTGGGCGGCGCCGTCTTAAGGGGGACATAGATATGTATCGTGCGAATTTACATCTTTCCGGACAACGAGGCACCTGCCACCTTCGTCACATTAAAGATGAAAATGAAAGGAGCCATAAACACATCCCTCGCAGCAGGAACATACTGTTAATATTTATAATGCGCACCAGAAGCCTCTCAGACAACTCTATTTGCATACCCTCCGGATGAAGAAATATGGATGGTGTTTTAAATTGATTTTTTGGCGTGGGGTTCATGTACCGAGGCGCTGCTAAGTGCTTACTGCACGCACACCCGCAAGTCCCGTCTCTCAGTGTCGGTAAATAATGACGTATGTGTGTGGGAGATTGTGTTACTCCCAGTACTATGGAGGCGTCCTCTCTGCTCCACAGTAACTTAATTTCTCGGGCGGCCCGTGTGACCAGCCACGGCTTTCAGCAGACAATATTCCAAATAAGTCTTATCCGATATTTCTAAAACCTCCATTAAGGTCCATCTACGAATTCCCAGAAGCTCGTTTTTCCAATCATTCTTCTTTGTATTGGGTGATGTCCGGGACGTGCTCCATTATGTGTGGCCACGCTCCTGCCCGGGGCCTCTGGATCTTCTTCTTGTAGCATCCCTTACCTAGTGACCACCTGGGTCCCTGAGTGTTGAGTGTCCTTCTGCAGGAGTGACCTCCCCATGTTCCCTCCTGGCAACATCCCGGGTCCTTGAGTGCTTGATGGTCACCTCCAGCAGCGGGAGCACCCGGCCAATGCCTCCGGTCTCTGGGTGTTGGATATCTTCTTCCTGGAGAGGCGTGAGTACCAGGCCCTACCATAGTGTGGGCACTGAGGTAGTAGAGGTAGACGGAGGAGGAGGTAGTGGTGCTGGGCAGTAACATCCATCCTACCACCACCATGTAGAGCTCAAGCCTGTTGAGGTCCATCCCGTACACGAGGGACAGGGCGTGGGCGAGTGACGGTGTACTTAACAAAGTATAAATCTTAGCCAAGTGTAATTAATCATCATCACACTCTTGTGTAGTTACCTGTAAATTTTCCTGTCAGCTTCTCTTTTTCTTGTCATCTGTCCCTCTACCGCCAGTAAGGACTTAAGGTTACAGTGTTGGGTGTTTGGAGACGCGACGAAGACTTGTGGTAAAGTGAACGTTGGGAAGTGAAGGATCAAACTCTGGCGTCATCAGGAGGTAATTACTGAGGCTCGGCCAGTCAGCGGGGCTACCGGCCGTCCCCCCGTCCACCCCCCCACCCTAGACTATCATGCCTCTTAACTCGCCCCTCATGCTCCTCCCTCACTCCTCACACACTCCTTTCTTCCTTCTTTTGCTCCTCATGCCCCTCCCTTGCCCCCTCATGCCCCTCCCTTGCCCCCTCATGACCTTCCTTCTTCCCCATGACCTTCCTTCTTCCCCATGACTATGACCCATAACTAACTTCTGTCTCACCAACTATAATACAGGTCTTGATTAAACTCAACCAGTCAGTGACCATCTGGCGCAGCTGTGTGTGGCTTAAGTGGTTTGAGTTTATTCTCCAGAGCGAGAGAGAGAGAGAGAGAGAGAGAGAGAGAGATTAGGAAATGAGTTTACAATGACTTTGCAATTGGTTGAACAATTCCTATCCTGACATCAAAGTGAGATGAATGTCCCGGGATCTTCCATGACTTCACACCGAGGACGTCACATTGAGGCATGAATAACCTTCCATCACGTCACATCGAGTCACCCTGATGCATGAATAACTTCCTATGACGTCACACTCAGGGATGAATAACCATGACGTCACACTCAGGGATGAATGACCATGACGTCACACTGAGGGAAGAATAACACCCGGAAATAAAGACCCCGGGACTATCTAACATCAGATAAGAGAAGACAATGTTTTTCCGCGTCTGTTATTTCACCGTCAAGGGAGAGAGAGGTTAGAGTTTAGTGAGATGAGTGGGAGTGAGAGGGGGGGGGGGGGTGGTAGGGAGGGGAGGGTGGGTGAGAAAAGGAAGAGGATGAGAGGGAGGGAGAAGAGAATGGAAGGAGTAGTAAGGGAGATAAAGAACGAGCAGGAAGGTAAGATAATGGTCAAATTGGGCCCCTAACCTAATGGGGCCCCGGTTCGTAATGTGTCCACTCCGTATATTTCCCCAAACAATCTTAATGGTTAGGTTAGGATGGGGGCCCTCGTAGTACCGGGGTCCATTTGGGATGCAATTAAGAGGATCTGTGTATGGGTGAATGGTAGCGTGGGTGAATGGTAGAGTGGGTGAATGGTAGAGTGGGTGAATGGCAGCGTGGGTGAATGGTAGCGTGGGTGAATGGTAGAGTGGGTGAATGGTAGCGTGGATGAATGGCAGCGTGGGTGAATGGTAGCGTGGGTGAATGGTAGCGTGGGTGAATGGTAGAATGGGTGAATGGTAGAGTGGATGAATGGCAGCGTGGATGGATGGCAGCGTGGATGAATGGCAGCGTGGATGGATGGCAGCGTGAGCGAGTAAATAATTGGTTTTAAAGAGTGCTCGGGCGTGTATGTATGTATGTATGTATGTATGTATGTATGTCAGAATGACAACTGCCACTCCTCTTGTCTCGGTAGTGTTGTCAAAATCCTTCGTCCGTTGTGTCATATTTTTTCAACACAGTTTTGTATGGATAGTTTTTTTCTGTGACCACATCGACCAAATAGGTGCCCCCCCCCCCCCACCCCTGTCTCTGTGGCGATAAAGGTCACCAATATCCAAATTAGGGGGAGGGGGCAGGGCCAACTCCCCACCTACAGCAGCCCCCCCCCCACCTACAGCTCCCCCCCCCCACCTACAGCTCCCCCCCACCTACATCTCCCCCTCACCTACATCTCCCCCCCCACCTAAAACTCCCCCCCCACCTAAAACTCCCCCCCCTCACCTAAAACTCCCCCCCCACCTAAAACTCCCCCCCCCACCTAAAACTCCCCCCCACCTAAACCCCCCCCCCCCCACCTAATTTTGGCTAAAGACGGACTTAGGCTCTGAGCTGTCCCTGTAATATTGGGATCCGGGTAAGTACCACTGGTAATCTTAAATACAAGATTAAAGATATCTACAAAAAATATTACATGCAAAAACATGAAAAAGAGAGAGAGTGAGAGAGAGACGATAACATCTCTCCGGCCGTCATTAGCGGGACAAGTGTGTGTATCACCACTCAGGTTTTGGTCCACCATTAAGGCGCCTACCTGAGCCACTGTGGACCTTCTTCCCCCCTTTGTTTATACGCGTCGGAGTCCAGGTTTACGGCGGCGCTAATTACCCGAGGAACACCTGCATGTACTTTAGTAATGGCGAAATAAATGGGGAATTTTTTTTGTCTTTTAATTTACGCTTTACTGGAACCTTTTTATTCGTTTTTGTTTTAGTAGGGTTATAATTTTATGTTAATTTAGACTTTATTTAAAACCTTTTGTGTGTTCTGTTAAATAATAAGGTATTTTATTTTTTAGATTTTTATTAAAATTTTATGCTGTTATTTTAGTAAGATTTATTTCTGTGTTAATTTTGACTTAATCTAAAAAAATCCTATTAAAACAAATCATAAAAAATTATATATATATATATCAATTTTAAAGATACAATTAATATGAGGTAAGTGAAGGATCTTGTGTTAGGTGCAGTGTGATGTGTTGTGGAAACCCTGGATAGGTTAAATGAGAGATACAGCTGGAGACTATCAGACATTGACAAATTTGGCTCTCTCTCTCTCTCTCTCTCTCTCTCTCTCTCTCTCTCTCTCTCTCTCTCTCTCTCTCTCTCTCTCTCTCCCATCCATTATGTGAGGACTCTGACTACTATGTTAATACACAACCAGTTTCAGGAAGGTATTTTGTATGTATATTGATGGTAGAGATTCGGGGAGATTTGGACTTTCATTTTAGCTGCCATCTTTCGCGTTTTAGCTGCCATCTTTCGTGTTTTAGCTGCCATCTTTCGCGTTTTAGCTGCCATCTTTCGTGTTGTAGCTGCCATCTTTCGTGTTGTAGCTGCCATCTTCCGCATTTAACTGCCATCTCTCGTGTTTTAGCTGCCATCTTTCGTGTTGTAGCTGCCATCTTCCGTATTTAACTGTCATCTTTCGTGTTTTAGCTGCCATCCTTCGTGTTTTAGCTGTCATCTTTCGTGTTGTAGCTGCCATCTTCCGTATTTTAGCTGCCATCTTTAGCGTTTTAGCTGCCATATATCGTGTTTTAGCTGCCATCTTTCGTGTTTTAGCTGCCATCTTCCGTATTTTAGCTGCCATCTTTCGTGTCTCCGCTGCCATCTCCCGTGTCAAAGCAATACGTGGCTCATGTTCTTAGCCTTTGTACAAGTTTGTGGATAGTGTTGTATGTCCTTATCGTTTGTAAGTTTAAATACCAAGGAGAAGGAATTAGCCACTCAGAGACCAGGAGACTAAACTTCAAGTATTGTTTAGTCGTTGGTGAAAATGTTGCAGTAAGTTTAATGTTGGTTAGTAGCTATGGCACACGAGGCACTTCACTTCACCTCACTTCACCTCACTTCACTTCACTTCACTTCACCTAGCACCGTTCATATATACAGGGTCATTAGTTTTTGCGTGTGGGTGTTGCGTGTTGCAGTATAGCGGCCACAAGACTCGACTCCTTCACTCACTCTCTTCACACTTGGCCGAGCAACGAAACTGGATATTGCACACAGCTCTTCGTCTTAAAACTTGCCCGACTGATATTATCTAAATTCTGCCTTCCCTTACAAGACAGCTCTGGTTCACGCATAATTATATTGCCCGTAACTCTTTTAATCTCGGTCGTTCCTTGTGATTGAGACCGATTTTTTTTTTCTTTTAAAGTTTTGTTGTGGTTTCGTCAAGAAGTTGGTTGTAGGTGACGCTTAGCTGTTAGTGTGGTGGTGATGGTGGGGATGGTTTTGTTGGTGGTGGTGGTTGAGGTCGTGGTGGTTGAAAGGGTGGTGGTTGAGGAGGGGGATGTAGTGGTAGTGTTGGTTGTTGGTAATCACAATGTCCGGCGCGGTGTTGTGGTCCCTGCCCTGCCCTCCCCTGCCCTGCCCTGTCTTGCGTTGCCTTGCCCTGCGCCCACACTTGATGAGACGTCCAACAACTCTCGCCCGGACTCTTGAATTATCTGACTGCAGTATAAATTCACTCTGGGAACCATATGCTGGAGCGATACACCTTTCTCTAATTTCATATGTGGACCTGGCTGGCTGGCTGGCTGGCTGGCTGGTCACTCATAACATTGGCCAGATAAGACGAGTCGTTGTGTCTTGTGGTCTGTGAGGTCTTGTCCAGGAGGAGGATGGTGGTGGTGATATGAAGCTCGGAAGGTTGTAGGTCAGATGAACTCTTTAAAATAAACATGATTTAACCACTTAAGACTGGGGCTCATTAGGAATTTCGTGTATTAAGACAAATTGGTCAATGGAAAAGCTGCCCTCACATATGTATTTCATCCACCAGTCAGGTCAGGTCAGGTCAGGTCAACAAACTCGGTAAATTCCACTGGTTGACATTTTTACTGTTTTATCTACCAGTTCATTTCCTTGTTTGTGGTTCTTTGTTTACACTGTTTTTGTTTGTCTTTGTTATGTGAATTTCTTCTTCCTTTTTTTCCTTCTTGTATTTTTTTTATCCTTTTGTTCTTTCTATCTTCAATTCCTTCCTTCCTTCTCCCACCCTTCTCCATCTTCTCTCATTCGTACCTTTATTACGCTCGTTTCTTCCTTTCTTCTCGTATTTGTCTCTTCTCTTTCATATCTTTCAATTTTCTGGCATTCTTTCTTTCATTCTTACCTACGTCTCCTCTCTCATTTTTTTATCCCGTTTGTATTCCTATCAATCATCATAAATTCTCTCTCTCTCTCTCTCTCTCTCTCTCTCTCTCTCTCTCTCTCTCTCTCTCTCTCTGTCTCTCTCTCTCTCTCTCTCTCTCTCTCTCTCTCTCTCAGCCAGTAAATCCCATTCTCCTGCGGGTCGACGGCGTCACCACCATCTAAACCAACACCTGTACGCTCGCCAGATGAAAATTTAATTAGCAACTCATCATATCCAATTAAGACGTCGCTAATGCCACGCCAGCATCCAACCGTGAAGCATGTTGTCTGCAGCTGACCTATGACCCTGACCTCTTCCTCCTCTTCTTCCTCTCCCTCACCCTCCCTCACCATTTCATGACCTCTTGACCTCTGGGTTCCGTCTGGTCATCGTCAGGGCTCTGTGTGTGTGTGTTATGGTGTATTCGAAGCATTGTGTATTGTGTAAATATGAAAGAAGAACATTTTTGGGGATAACTGATGATGGTGTTATTGGTTGTGGTGATGGTGAGAGTGGTGATGGTGGTGGTGAGAGTGGTGATGGTTGTGATGGTATGTATGTTAGGGGTTGAGGTGATAATAGTGGTGTGATGGTGGTTGTGGTGATAGTGGTGGTGGTGATAGTGGTGGTGGTGATGATGTGTATGGTGTTGATGGTGAAAATGGTAACTTTGTGGTGTTATAGTGAAAGATGTGATGATGTTGAGAGAGACTTGAGAAATGCATACTTTCTGTCCGTGTTTACGTTCGTTCGTCCGTCCGTCCGTCCGTAGTGAACCAAACTTCTTAGGTACGGTAGATCTATGGCAACGAGATCCCAGGTTAAGTCCGACAATTTTTATGTTTTTCATTACCATTCAAAATTATAACTCCTTTAACTTTTATTATGGCGCGTCAGGGTAATTCAACACCTCTTAGTGGCTGCCTTTATAGTTATTAACGCCATAGTGTACAGTCACACACACACACACACACACTACCCGCTTAAAGGAATACATGGTTAATCGAGCAGTTTAAGTACAATGCCTTAAGGAAAAACACCTCAGTGCCACTCATGCTGGGGAGGAAGGAGGTGCTGGTGGCTGGGACACGAGCCTGGTGACACGACTCTTGTATCTTTCAGTGGTAGTGGTGAAGTTATTGAGCTAGACCACAACACTGTGTACCGAGAGGTCATGTTGGACCTGGGGGGGGGGGGGGGGGTAGATGGACCACAGTACCAGATGGGCCAAGACGGGGGTAGGGGGGGGGGGATGGACCACAGTACCAGATGGGCCAAGACGGGGGTAGGGGGGGGATGGACCACAGTACCAGATGGGCCAAGACGGGGGTAGGGGGGGGTGGACCACAGTGCCAGTTGGACCAAGCGGGGGACCAGGTGGACTCGGCAAGAAAGGGAGAGGAAGTGTATGAGGAGGGAAAAGCAGAGGAGGAGGAGGAGGCAGAGGGGAAGATGGAGGAAGAGGAGGAGGGGAAGATGGAGGAGGAAGAGGACGAACCCAGGCGGCCACTCACCTCAGGGTCTTGATGTGGCCATATTACCTTATCACGTTTTTTCTTTGTCATCGTCGGGCCTCAGTGATACCATCTTCTACCTGGTCTTGTGTGCATCAGTACCCACCCTCCTCTTCAGCCTCCTCCAGGAAACGTGAACTACTCGACTCTAGGGACGACGAGGTCTTTTCCCGTCGTCGTCATTAGCAAGATATTGTTACTGTTTACTTGGAGTTATGGTTAAGACCTGATTCTCGAAGATTTGTGAATCATTATATTTCTCTTGATTAATGATTGAGGGCGTATCTAATTTGCTCACCAAAACTACAACATAAGTTAGTTGGTAAAAATTCTTCATTATGATACACAGACGCTTTCCTTACCAGGTGCGTTCTTTTTCTCGCGAGTTAGTTCAGTTCAGGTTAGGTTATGTTAGACTAGGTCGGATTAGGTTAGTTAAGGCTAGGTCATGTCAGGTGAAGTTGCCAGGTCAGTGGACAGTGTCTCGCCTGGCGTGGGAAACATTACGTACTGAGAAATACCGGAATGTGGAAGACGTCAGGATTTAGTTTAAATTATTTTGTGGATAATGAGGAGAATATTTTCATAAGAGAAGGAACAGGCGCTGCTTTATATCCTAATCTACTTGGGCCAACACCTGATAGCCGACTGGACAAACACTGGGCAGATTTGGAAATAAAATTTGAAATATAATTTTGAGATGAAATAAAATCTGCAGGAAGATGTCTTTGACCCGTGACCCAGAGGACAAGAGAGTACAGAAGCGGCTCCCGGGCGATGTACCGGAGGGCTTGGCAGCTTCAAGCCTCGGAAGCTGCAGAAATTTCAGCAATTCGCAGGTCGTGCGGTGCGAGGCGGTGGTCGTGACACACCCTGCTCACGTCTCTACCACGTTCCTTACTCGCCTAAATTCCATATTAAAGTTCCTTGAGGATTGTTTCCAGGTGTTTTATCTTCCCGACAATCCACCTCATACAATCTTATTGTTCACTAATATCGCTTCTCACCGTTATGAATAATTTACCACAATGAGACGATATATCCTAGCTATAAATTATGAAGTTTATCCTCACGGTATGACACGTAATGTCGTCACCACAACTCGAGGTTTTGAGTCCGTGTCCGAGTTTGATGTGTTCTTGTGACTTGCTGTCCATGGCCAGTGTAGTGGTGGTTCCTTTCACCCGCCGGGCGTCTCTACTCTGATAAACCGACAATTATTTGTAGGAAACAATAGTCAGTTTACTCTTACTCACCATCATAACGAAGCACACACACCAGTTAATCCTAAGTCACTACGAACTACTTAATCATATCTTGTCTTCCTGTAGGCGGTGTAAGGAAAGGCCAGATGATTAATACCAAAACAAAACAACATTGCAGCCCAGAACACCATGCCGTATATATTACCCCTGACTCAAAACGAGGTGTACGAGACCCAGTTCAAACTACGTAAAAAAAAAGTTCAAATTAAACTACACTCGTCTTCACTAAGTCACCTATGTACACAAGTCATCACCACCAAGTAACAGTATTTAACAACGAAGCCAAGGTGCGTTAGTGGAGATGAAGAGCTTTTCTGTGTACTGTATGTCGTAAGCAACCTGACCCAGGAACTATAGTTTACCCAACCTGACCTCTTAATATGGGGGTGCAAGATGGTCCCCCTCCCCTCCCCTCCCCTCCCCTCCCCTCCCCTCCCTTCCCCCCCTTCCCTCCCCTTCCCTCCCCTCCCCTCCCCTCCCCTCCCAGTAAAGAAGAACCATACCTTTAATTTATGCAAGTGTATTAAAATTAACCATCTTAAGGTAGCTGAATATTGTTTTCTTTCGCCCTACGACTGCGTGTCCTTAGATAGACGGATTGATAGATAAATAAATAGAAATTGATATTAATAGATAGATAGGTAGATAGATAGATGGGTAGATAGATAGATGGGTAGATAGATAAAGTGTCCAGTGCATGGTGAGGTTATTTCAGTGTTGGAAGGCTCTTAACATGTGTCGAGGCTCTTAACATGTGGCAAGGCTCCTAACATGTGTCGAGGCTCTTAACATGTGTCGAGGCTCTTAACATGTGGCAAGGCTCTTAACATGTGTCGAGGCTCTTAACATGTGTCGAGGCTCTTAACATGTGTCGAGGCTCTTAACATGTGTCGAGGCTCTTAACATGTGGCAAGGCTCTTAACATGTGGCGAGGCTCTTAACATGTGGCGAGGCTCTTAACATGTGTCGAGGCTCTTAACATGTGGCGAGGCTCTTAACATGTGTCGAGGCTCTTAACATGTGTCGAGGCTCTTAACATGTGTCGAGGCTCTTAACATGTGTCGAGGCTCTTAACATGTGTCGAGGCTCTTAACATGTGGCAAGGCTCTTAACATGTGTCGAGGCTCTTAACATGTGTCGAGGCTCTTAACATGTGGCAAGGCTCTTAACATGTGTCGAGGCTCTTAACATGTGTCGAGGCTCTTAACATGTGTCGAGGCTCTTAACATGTGTCGAGGCTCTTAACATGTGGCAAGGCTCTTAACATGTGGCGAGGCTCTTAACATGTGGCGAGGCTCTTAACATGTGGCAAGGCTCTTAACATGTGTCGAGGCTCTTAACATGTGGCGAGGCTCTTAACATGTGTCGAGGCTCTTAACATGTGTCGAGGCTCTTAACATGTGGCGAGGCTCTTAACATGTGTCGAGGCTCTTAACATGTGTCGAGGCTCTTAACATGTGGCGAGGCTCTTAACATGTGTCGAGGCTCTTAACATGTGGCAAGGCTCTTAACATGTGTCGAGGCTCTTAACATGTGGCGAGGCTCTTAACATGTGTCGAGGCTCTTAACATGTGGCGAGGCTCTTAACATGTGGCAAGGCTCTTAACATGTGTCGTGACTCTCAATATAACTGGAGGCATCACAGTGACCAGGCCAATCTTAGCGCCTTTGATGCCACACAACAATAAGGTGATTAAAACTAATGAAAATTCCTCAGCGTCAAAAAGAAGGGAAAAAATATATCGTGGGCTTTTATATTAAGACGCTTAAGTCATTTGACCACAAAGGAGTTTATTAAAGGTCAACGTCAACCCCCCCTTATCCATCTCCAACCCTCCCCTTATCCACCCCCTAACCCACCACTCTAACCACCCCTTATCCACCCCCTAACCCACCACTCTAACCCCCCCCTTATCCTACCCCCTAACCCACCACTCTAACCCCCCCTTATCCTACCCCCTAACTCACCACTCTAACCCCCCCTTATCCACCCCTTAACCCACCACTCTAACCCCCCTTATCCACCCCCTAACCCACCACTCTAACCCCCCCTTATCCACCCCCTAACCCACCACTCTAACCCCATCCATCCCTCCCCACCAAAAAAAAAATGGCTGGATGTTTTCATTGTTTCCCGACGCTTCCATCTTCATCCTGCTTTATCATGGTGGTTGTTGGTGGATGGTGGTAGTTGGTAGTGGTGGTTTGCTGGTAGTGGGGATGGTTGTTGTTGGTATTGATTGAGGTGGTTGGTGGTGGTGATGATTGGTAGTGATGGTTGGTGGTAATGGTGGTTGTTGTGATGGAGGGTAGTGGTGGTGGAGAGTAGTGGTGGAGGAGAGTAGTGGTGTTGGTGGGTGGCGGGATGAGGTGCCATCATCCAGTCACTACCACCACCTGTTGAAGGGACAAAGAGGTAAAGTGAAGAGCAGACGTAAGAGACTGAACCATGTCCCTCCCTCCCTTCCCTCTAGCACCATCCTGAAGAAGTAATAAGCCATAGGACACCATAGACTCATGTATGTCTTATCATCGTGGACTAAAAACCAAATTGAAGGTAACTATTAATACATAAGACATGCTAGTATGTCTTATCATCCGGTCCTAGCATAATCCTGAAAGACTATTAAACCATAAGACATCCTATCATGTGTTATCATCCTGACCTACCATCACCCCGGCCCTGCTAGCCATTAAACCACAGTGCGTCACATAAGCTATCTGTCTTCATCCTCGCTGTGGCTAATTGTGGCGTGATGACCAGCATAATCAAGATGATGATGTTTTCCTTTATTGGCGTCGTGTTGGGTGCTCCATTGTTATTTTACGTGTTGGTGTGAAGTCAGGTACAGTCCCATTCACACTGTACCTTGGGACTGTAAAATCGCCTTCAGGTGTAATGTTAACCCCTACCACGCCTTTCTTGCTCATACGGCAGCGTCGCACTCTCGTGTGTCTTGGGAACTGAGTGATGAGGTTGTTTCCCATTTCTTGTTGTACAGTATTTGTATATTAATAATAAAAAGAACAATCAGCAACGCAAATAATGCATAATTTGGATTCTGTGATATGATATTTATAATGTCACTTACAAAAACGAAGGAGCGGGCGGCGGGAGTGGGAGAAGTAGGGGGAGAGGTTGTTCCACACTTCAAAGTAGCTGACATAATCCCATCTCACTACCTGTTACCAACACCTCTTCCCTCCCTGACCAGATATCCCTCCTCCTAGACACAGGCCTGGCACTAGGGACCTGCCACGCACCTCTTCCCTCCCTGACCAGATATCCCTCCTCCTAGTCACAGGCCTGGCACTAGGGACCTGCCACGCACCTCTTCCCTCCCTGACCAGATATCCCTCCTCCTCGTCACAGGCCTGGCACTAGGGACCTGCCACGCACCTCTTCCCTCCCTGACCAGATATCCCTCCTCCTAGACACAGGCCTGGCACTAGGGACCTGCCACGCACCTCTTCCCTCCCTGACCAGATATCCCTCCTCCTAGTCACAGGCCTGGCACTAGGGACCTGCCACGCACCTCTTCCCTCCCTGACCAGATATCCCTCCTCCTAGTCACAGGCCTGGCACTAGGGACCTGCCACGCACCTCTTCCCTCCCTGACCAGATATCCCTCCTCCTAGTCACAGGCCTGGCACTAGGGACCTGCCACGCACCTCTTCCCTCCCTGACCAGATATCCCTCCTCCTAGTCACAGGCCTGGCACTAGGGACCTGCCACGCACCTCTTCCCTCCCTGACCAGATATCCCTCCTCCTAGTCACAGGCCTGGCACTAGGGACCTGCCACGCACCTCTTCCCTCCCTGACCAGATATCCCTCCTCCTAGTCACAGGCCTGGCACTAGGGACCTGCCACGCACCTCTTCCCTCCCTGACCAGATATCCCTCCTCCTAGTCACAGGCCTGGCACTAGGGACCTGCCACGCACCTCTTCCCTCCCTGACCAGATATCCCTCCTCCTAGACACAGGCCTGGCACTAGGGACCTGCCACGCACCTCTTCCCTCCCTGACCAGATATCCCTCCTCCTAGTCACAGGCCTGGCACTAGGGACCTGCCACGCACCTCTTCCCTCCCTGACCAGATATCCCTCCTCCTAGTCACAGGCCTGGCACTAGGGACCTGCCACGCACCTCTTCCCTCCCTGACCAGATATCCCTCCTCCTAGTCACAGGCCTGGCACTAGGGACCTGCCACGCTTTGCCATAAACAGATGACATGTACCGGGAACTTCCCCCCCTCACACTCATCATTCTGTCACTTTATGTAACTTGCTGACAAAAACCTATGACCCTTCAGGCTTTTACGCCCTTAATGCATGATTCATAAAGGCAAGCATAAACTTAGCATGCTTCCCAGATGGGCGCTGTAAACGCTTCTGCGCTTCACCTTGCACAGGATGTAAGGGGGTGCCCAATAAACTAGCACCCTCGGGGGCAATCTAAAAAAAACTAACTCGACCTCCCTCACAGCTCACACCACTCAGCTCACACCACTCAGCTCACACCACTCAGCTCACACCACTCAGCTCACACCACTCAGCTCACACCACTCAGCTCACACCACTCAGCTCACACCACTCAGCTCACACCACTCAGCTCACACCACTCAGCTCACACCACTCAGCTCACACCACTCAGCTCACACCACTCAGCTCACACCACTCAGCTCACACCACTCAGCTCGCACCACTCAGCTCACACCACTCAGCTCACCAACTTCCCTCACAGTCTCGCACCACTCAGCTCACACCACTCAGCTCACACCACTCAGCTCACCAACTTCGAGGATGAATCATCAGCAGGAACAACTGGTGTTACAGGGGAAAATTGTGGTGTTGAGAGAGGCTGGCCATACGATTACAGGCATAGCAAGAGAGCTACAATATTGAAACCAAGAGTGTGACGTTGGTGGTGGAGATGGGAGGAAAGTGGAAACCCCCTAAACCGACTTTCCTGGTCCTTCATCCACACCCTGTAATCACCCCTGGAGGAAGGCAGCTCCTAAACACAAACAAACGATACATCTTTTACAATTAGAATATTAACTCAAAACTTTTTGAATAAGTAGACACCTTGCAATATGTATAGTGAAGTCACGTGCCATTATCAACCTATACCATAATTAAGTGGTGATAATTTATCATCTCGTGGAATTATGTGATGTCATCTGGCATATAATCTAGTGACGTCATCTGGCTGGGGCACCATTAGGTCCGAGTGGAGTTCGATGTACGCCTTCAGGAGATTGCTTAACCCCGGGAGAAATGGAAGGACAACTGAAAGTTAGAATGACTATTAAAAGGAATTCCATTGTTATTTTTATATCACTTTGGCAGGTTGAGAGATGTGTTTTTCAGGCAGAGGCTAATTAAAAATTATTGTTTAGTAATTGATTGAGAGTGTGAGGAGGAGGAGCTGAAGAACATAACATAAGAACATAAGAATGGAGGAAACTGCAGCGGGCCTATTGTCCCATACTGGGCAGTCCCGTTTACACTCAATCCCTATCGCTCATATATCCATCCAACCTATATTTGAAGCTATCCAGCGTATTCGAGTTAATGGTGATGTTTGGTAACTTGTTCCATTCATCCACTATTCTATTTCCAAACCAATGTTTACCTATCTCGCGCCAAAATCTAAATTTGTCTTAATTTAAAACCACTGCTACGAGTTCGCTCCTGGTTGGATAGTTTCAGTACCTTTGTTAATCACCTTTGTTTAGCCCTGACTTACATTTATACACCTCTTATCATATCGCCCCTCACTCTACGTCTTTCGAGGGAGTACAAATTAAGATGCTTTAGCCTGTCTCTGTACTCAAGGTTCCTAATGCCCGGGATTAGTCTTGTCATTCTCCTCTGAATTATTTCTAGGAATTCTACAGTATATCCATTCTGTAGTACGGTGACCAGAACTGAACCACGTAATCCAAGTTAGGTCTCACAAGCGCCTTGTTTCGAGCAAATACACATTGTTGACTTCGGTTTAAGATTCCTACTTATCATAACTCCAAAGTCTTTCTCACAGTCAGATTTTTCTATAACAACGTTGTTCATCTGGTATCTGGTTTCTCCATTTACATCTCCTAGACTTTACATTTGTCCACATTAAATTTCATCTGCCATTTTTCAGACCATGCGAAAAATTTGTTTAGATCTTCCTGTAGTTTTGCGGAGTCCTCGTTAGATTTAATTACACGCTCTATTTTAGTGTCGTCAACAGATTTACATATGTTGCTGTCTACGCCTATGTCTATGTCGTTTATGTACATAATAAATAGTAATGGTCCAAGTACTGAGCCTTGAGGCACTCCACCAGTGACGATGCCGTTAATGCTTACTTGCTGTTTCCTGTCCTGTAACCACGCCCTAATCCATTTTAGAATATCTCCTCCAATTCCATGAGCCTCCACTTTTCGTATTAGTATCTCGTGGGGGACTCTGTCAAAGGCTTTGCTAAAGTCGAGGTAAACCACATCATAATCGTGCTCGTCATCCACTGATTCGAAAACAGCTGAAAAGAATGTTGATAGATTAGTCAGACATGAACGCCCGCTTGTGAAGCCATCTTGGGAATCATTGATCAACCCGTGCCTCTCCAGGTGATTTCGAATAGAGATAGAAGTGATTGCTTCCAGCAACTTGCCTACAATTCATTTTATTGGACGGTAGTTAGAGGATAGTGATCTATCTCCCTTCTTGAAAACCGGTATCACGTTTGCTATCCTCCGGGATTCTGGTACTACACCCGTGTTTAATGACATGTTAAACAAGTGTGCTAAGGGCATACATACCAAGCTCTTCCTTACATTCCTATAATACTCTGGCAAATATCTCATCGGGACCTGGTGACTTATTAGGCTTTAGTTTGCCTGTTTTTTTTTGGGGGGGGGGGGGGATTAGCCCACTCGGGCACAGGTAAATGACCCACATCAGGGCCTGGGGGGCGAAAATATAATAATAAATAATAATTATATTAATAATAATAAAAATAAAATAATAAAAATAATAACCATAAATAAATACAAAATCGAAAAAATAAATCAAGAGTGAGAAATTATATACATTATATATGTTGTGTTGTCAAAGTAAGAGAAACAATTGAGACCCTGCAATTGTGTGTAAATGAGGCAGAAAGTCAGTCCAGCAACCTGGGACTTGGTCACAATTTTCGTGATGCCATATGGCAGCAGGGTCTACCATTAGACAACACATTATGCTTCCAATATCTTCCCAGGCGGTAGTACCTCCCTGTTTGGTTGCTTATTAACATCATTACTCGTCACTAGTATCTCGCTTAATCTATTTTCTTTACTATCTGTGTATATAGTCGGTGGCTCGGGTATCATGTTTAAATTATCAGCGGTGAAAACTAAAACACTAGTTGGGCCTGACCGGGAGTTGAACCCGGGACCTCTCGCACCCTAAGCGAGAATCATACCACTAGACCATCAGGCCACTGTATTGTGCGTAATGAACAGATGAAAATTATGTTGAGAGAGAGAGAGACCAGTGGGGGGGGGGGGGGGGGGGGTCAACTGTTTATCATTTTACACATGTTGAATCACTGTAAACTTGTACTGACGATTCTGTCTGTCTGTCTGTCACCGAAGGGGCTAGTCCTTGTTTCCTGTGCCAGTGAATCCTGTTGTAAAGGTGTATCGTGGCTGTGTTGAAACGTCACAATTAATTAAGAGGCTTTGTGTTCCTGTGTTCCTGTAGAGACACTGTGTTACCTGTTGTTGCACTGTTCCTTAACCTACCCTACCCTACCCCTACCCTACTCTTAACCCTACCCTACCCTACCCTACCCTACCCCGAACCTACCCCTACCCTACCCTTAACCCCCCCTAGGTAGCATCAGGGAGTTTAATCATTAGGTGAAATGAACTGGGGTGCCTAAACTTCACGTGGTCAGTATTAAAAACAAAATCTAAACGCACTCTGTTAAACTGGAACGCCATTATACGGTAGGTAATGGGTTTAGAGGCGTATGTTGGGTCGTGTATGTTGGGTCGTGTATGTTGGGTCGTGTATGTTGGGTCGTGTATGTTGGGTCGTGTATGTTGAGTCGTGTATGTTGAGTCGTGTATGTTGGGTCGTGTATGTTGGGTCGTGTATGTTGGGTCGTGTATGTTGGGTCGTGTATGTTTCAAGGTCACTTAATTGATTATTTATTAAGACTTGGCGCTGACAGAGTATCGAGTGTCATGTTTGGTGTGGTGATGGTGTGGTGTTAGTAGTGGTAGAGATGGTTGTGTGGTGATGGTGTGGTGTAGTGGTAGAGATGGTTGTGTGGTGGTGGTGTGGTGTGGGTAGTGTCGTGTGGTGTGTTTTGGTGATGTGGGTGGTGGTAGGTTTGTGGGAGCGTGGGTGGTGATGGTGATGTGGGTGGTGTACTGTGGGTAGTGGTAATAATGGCGTGGGTGGTGGTAATGGTGTGGGTGGTGGCGTGGGTTTAAAAGTTCACAGGTAAAGGTCAAGGATCAAACAGCATGGGTGCGGCCTGGCTTGGATGACCGCCCTGGTGAAGTACAGTCTAGTTACCTGGCCCTTGTACATCTGGCCCTTGTACATCTGGCCCTTGTACATCTGGCCCTTTGTACATCTGGCCCTTTGTACATCTTGCCCTTGTACACCTGGCCCCTTGTACATCTGGCCCTTGTACATCTGGCCCTTTGTACATCTGGCCCTGTGTACATCTGGCCCTTTGTACATCTGGCCCTTGTACACACGCATCCTAGTGGTCACCTCGTATACTACAAAACACAGACAATATTTCCATCAGCCATGTCATATCTACCTAAACATACTGTAGAACCTCTCTGGGTCAAAATGGTGGCGATTAGTCAATAAAGAAATATAAATCGAAAATGTCAGTACTAGTCAGGGGATTTCAGAGTCCTCCATATTGTGTTGTGCTGACGTCACATGTTATATAAGTAGTATGCTTGTGTAATGTGTTTGGTAGAGGAACGTGTCGGCAGTACTGGACAAGAGGTGGACTGAGCTACCATCACTTGTTACCTGGAAACTGTTGGTAGCAGCTAGTATGGTGAGTGAGCGAGTGGGTGAGTGGGTGGGTGAGTGAGTGAGCCACAGTTTAGTATTCGAGTTAATAATGAAGGTTGTTGATATTATGACTGTGTGTGAACATATTGGTTTAGGTACTTTTTAAAACACAACCTTGATGATATCGTCACTACATGGGAATTCCTGTAAGTAGAATATCCATAAAAAAAATTCTACCTATAATTCTGAATAATCTCTGTAATCAAGCCTTGGTAATAGCACGTGTTACGACTCACCTGATAACACGTGTCTAATGTTGTTATCGTGTATTGTACCCGACAGTAATTAGCGGGTCAGCGTACAGGAACATATATCCCTCCCCGCCTTTCCTACCCTCCTTCACCCTCCCTCTCTTACCCTGCCCTCCCTCCCTCACCCCTGCCCTCCCTCACCCACCCCTGCCCTCCCTCCCCTCCCTTCCTCTCTCTCCCCCCGCCATCCAATCATTGATATTATCTGTATCACTAAACATTACACGATATCATCCCTCACAATCCACAACATGGCTAATTATCCTCCGCAAAAACAATGTAGCCGTCGTTTCTGTGTGTGTGTGTGTGTCTGTGTGTGTGTGTGTAAGATTAAGCACTCATTCTCCGTTTATTTATAGGTGACCTCACGGCTGACTCATTTTCCGTTTACTCATAAGTTACTCATGATTCGCCCCTCACGCGAATATGGTCATGATCACCTGCCTTACTCGGGTCTTAATTATCCAGGTAGTCAAGATGAAGATTGAGCACCTGTCTCCCCTTAGCGGTTCACATCTGAGCCAAAATGCGTCCGTAGCGGTTCATACCTGAGCCAAAATGTGTCCGCAGTGGCCCACACCTGAAGCAAAATGCGTCCGTAGCGGTCCACACCTGAGCCAAAATGTGTCCGTAGCGGTCCACACCTAAGCCAAATCTGTTCTTAATGCCACACCTGAAGCAAAATCCGTTCCTTCTAGCCTACACACCTGAACCGAAATCTGTCCGAAATGGGTTGTGACGCTAAAAATTAGGTCATGGGTTGTTACGTCGCACTAAAAAAAAAAGAAAAAAAAAACAGTAAAAAAAAAAAGCATTCCTTTCGCGAACAATATCCACCAGTCTGTTCAGGAATGGCTGACTGAACTACGGACCCCAAAAAAGACAGACGGGTTCTTAAACTAAGAGATAATTCAGAGTCAGAAAACTGGATTCAGGGACCTCTTAAGGCTGTGTGGTGGAGATTATTATCGTGTTTATGTTGGGGAGGGAGGGAAGGAGGGAAGGAAGGAGGGAGAGAAGGAGAGGAGGGAACAAGTAGGTAAGGGTCTTGCAAGAGGTGTGTTAGCTTAGGACAGATGTGAAGACATTATGTTCGATATATCCCCCGAGAGGTAATTATCCAGTGTAAGTAATGGCCAGAGATCACGTGAGTAGGTGCCTCTTGTTGGGGGAGTGGGGGAGAATAGGGAAGGGGAGACAGAAGGTGATGGGGATGAAGGGTGTGGGTGAGGTGAGGGGGATGGTGGGTGAGGGGCAGTGGGGAATGGGAAAGGGAATCCACAACACAACACAGCCCACACAACACAGCTCACACAACACAGCCCACACAACACATAGACAACGACAGTGACATGGTTTCAATGCTGGTCGTGTTTGAGCGACGATATAGTTCAAACGTCCAGTACACACACACACACACACACACACACACACACACGCACACACACACACACGCAGAAAAAAAAAAACAGTAACTCATCCCGGGAGGTACCATTTTTTTTTAATCAGGTTAATTTTTTTTACGATACCATCTCATTGTACTCGTTTTGTTTGTGTATATTTGTAAACATGAGTGAAGTGATGCGTATACTAGACTCACAGAGCCAACCATATTTTTCCTGTTGGTATTATTGTAAACACACTTCCAATAGCAGTCACTTTAATCTGTCAAACGGGAAGTGAAGGCGATCAAGTCCATTACAGACCCCTTAAAAATCTCCATTACCTGATTTTCATTTATCCGGAAACATCAACCACCCCCAGCCTTACCCCAGAAACATCACCCCCCCAGCCTTACCCCAGAAACATCACCCCCCCCCAGCCTTACCCCAGAAACATCACCCCCCCAGCCTTACCCCAGAAACATCACCCCCCCAGCCTTACCCCAGAAACATCACCCCCCCAGCCTCACCCCAGAAACATCACCCCCCCAGCCTTACCCCAGAAACATCACCCCCCCCAGCCTTACCCCAGAAACATCACCCCCCCCAGCCTTACCCCAGAAACATCATCCCCCCAGCCTTACCCCAGAAACATCACCACCCCCCAGCCTTACCCCAGAAACATCACCCCCCCCCAGCCTTACCCCAGAAACATCACCCCCCCAGCCTTACCCCAGAAACATCACCACCCCCCAGCCTTACCCCAGAAACATCACCCCCCCAGCCTTACCCCAGAAACATCACCCCCCCAGCCTCACCCCAGAAACATCACCCCCCCCAGCCTTACCCCAGAAACATCACCACCCCCCCAGCCTCACCCCAGAAACATCACCCCCCCCAGCCTTACCCCAGAAACATCACCACCCCCCAGCCTCACCCCAGAAACACCACCCCCCCAGCCTTACCCCAGAAACATCACCCCCCCCAGCCTCACCCCAGAAACATCACCCCCCAGCCTTACCCCAGAAACATCACCCCCCAGCCTCACCCCAGAAACATCACCACCCCCCAGCCTTACCCCAGAAACATAACCCCCCCCAGCCTCACCCCAGAAACATCACCCCCCAGCCTTACCCCAGAAACATCACCACCCCCCAGCCTCACCCCAGAAACACCACCCCCCCAGCCTTACCCCAGAAACATCACCCCCCCCCAGCCTCACCCCAGAAACATCACCCCCCCAGCCTTACCCCAGAAACATCACCCCCCCAGCCTTACCCCAGAAACATCACCCCCCAGCCTCACCCCAGAAACACCCCCCCAGCCTCACCCCAGAAACATCACCCCCCCAGCCTCACCCCAGAAACATCACCCCCCCAGCCTCACCCCAGAAACATCACCCCCCCAGCCTTGTGTGTGGAGGGGAAGGATTTGCTTGTGTTTTGTGTGTTTGAGTTTGTGTTTGGTGGGAGAGGAAGGACTTGCATCTGTTTGTGTGAGGGAGTTGGGGAATGAAAGAGAGTCATGAATGAGAGGGTAACAACACGAGGTAGACAGTGAGCTAGAGAGAGACTTCCTGTCAAGTTTCACCTAGCTCACACACACACACATGGCTACCTGTGATCACCGCTACCATAATTACCTTCCTGAGTGCCATAGATAAAAACTCCATTTGGGGCCCCCATAATAACTACTCTCTCTCTCTCATATCATTTACTTTTGTCTAAATTTATCGTTTCATTTTTCGATAATTAGACTTTATCTTTCTCCTTTTATTTTGTCGGTCTGTTATTTGTCTTTGCTGATAAAAATGTCTACTAACATAAGGACTGTCTGATACCAAAAAATATATATATATGAAGTAAGTACTGGTTGTCGTAATACATTCTTGTTAAGTTAATAATACGTAATCAAGAGTCACCATCAATTTTCATTTCACAACGGCTATAAATATTCATGAAAATAAATGTTGGTTGTTTTTTTTTTTAAATAAAAGGTCTGAGACTAAATATGGCGCGAGTGGACTACCAGCTTAATTTGGGTCGAGATTTATAAGTATAATAAATATCTCGTTGTCTCCATATAAATTATCAATCGTAGAATATATAATATACATCCTTACAGCAAAAAAATAAATAATAATAATTTAACTCTAGTCGTAAAGTGTTTTTTTTTGTGGTACCAATGTCTGACGTCTCCCCCAGAAGCCGAAAACTGGAGAGGACGGTCATCATAAACTGAGGGTGGAGGCGCCATTAACGTCCCCTTGAGAAGCTGGCTATGACTGTCAGGCGTTCACAACTTTAGCTGGGGCTTCATATTCGCGTGTCCCTATTACCTCACCAATACCATTCTAAAGCACATCTCTCCCCCTTCCTCTTGAATCGTTATTTTTTTTGTTAATTGATAATTTCGTGTTAATTTTGAGTTCTGGGGAGAGTTTAGTGAGGTTAATTTTGGCGGGGAAATAATTTACCTGGGCGTTATTTTCATCCAGTTAACGCGAATTTATGAACCCTTATGGTGGGTATGTGAATGTTCCTGTTGCAGGGTGTGAATGATGGTCGTAGGTAAGCCCAGGGCTACCACGAGGCTACTACCTGGTTACCTCAAGGCTTCTACCCGATTAATTCTTGGCTATTACCTGGCTACTTCAGGGCTGCCACTTGGTTACTTCTTGGCTACTACCTGGCTATTATCTGTCTAGTTTGGCTACTACCTACCACCTTACAGCTACCACGCGGTTGACTTACAAACACCACCACCACAATATTTACCACATGAAGCTCGCCTACCACACATCCACCACACTACCTCGGGACAACCAGCAGGCTCAGACCCTTGTGGTATGTGGCATTGTCATTGGTTCAGCCACTCGGTTAAGTAGTCTTGTCATTGGTCAAGCTCTTAATGGGGTTATAATGTCATTGGTCAGCTTCTTGGCGGTGAAATTCTATCATTGGTTAGTTTCTTGGAAGTTAGGTCTTTGCCATTGGTTATGTTCTTGGTGGTGTTTTCACGTGAGTGGTCAGTTTATTGGTGGTGAAACAGTGTTATTGGTTAAGTTCTCGGAATCTTAGTTGTGATTGGTGAGGTTATTTTTAAGTGACGGAGGATATCTGTGATTAATCTGTCTGTATCTGTCTGTATCTGTCTGTAATCATAAGTTGTCTGGTTGCCATAATCAGTTTCTATTAATCACCATCTCCTCCCAATAATCTTCAGAGGAACATCACAAATGGTGTGTATGGATGGGTGATGAGGCAGGGTGGGGGAGTTACGGCCCTTTGTTTAATAAGCCACACCCTCTACCGGGCCTTGAGCACCCACTCACTCAATCACCTGCCAAGAACAATTTTGCTGAGGCTGAGTCGTATTTGTTTATCATCTGACAGTGTAACTCCCTGGGGGTAAACACGAAGGTTATCTCCTGTTTGTTTTTTTCTCGTGAGTAAAGTAAATTTTGTTTCCCTTTTAATAATATTTTTTTTTAGTTATCAGACTCCCGTTGATAGGAATTCATTTATATAAGAACAATGTATGGAAAGACTTCAAGCGTTAGGTGTCAGGGTGCCAGGGACAATCTCTGCTGTGGCCGCTTAAGATTTCACTTGTTGCTACCCAAAAGATTGTCAGACTTGTTTCCTTGCAATCAATAGTTTAGACAATGCTAAGACACTTTTCTTCTATGATGTTTCTCTCACAAACGACCTAACCTAACGTCCTAATAGGGGAGGGCTCCGCTTGCGAGGGAAATTGCATAGAAGAGAAGTGTCTTGGAAGTGTCTAATCTATTGATTGCAAAGATAAAATTCCGAAAAAAAATTGAGTGGCAACATGTGAAATAATACCAGCACGGCTTAGTAAGAGCATATATCAAGTGTGTTCCTCAGTAGTTTGATGAGAGGTGTTCGTATGTCATATCCGGTCTCTCTCTCTCTCTCTCTCTCTCTCTCTCTCTCTCTCTCTCTCTCTCTCTCTCTCACAACTCACAACTCCTGTAGGAGGTGACACCTCTATAGATAGCGAAGAAGGAATGTTCCTGAACACTCCACGGTGCCCTGATCCTCCCGAGATGGCAGTCTCTCTCTCCCTCCCCTACCACCTGCACCACAACGCCTACCTATAAGGGAGGAACTTCAGCGACCAGACTGGAAACTTTCGCCACCAACAATAATATTTACACGCCGATATCAAGAGTAGATTATGTGTGGGTTGTGTTTGACTTGAGATGGTACGTGAGATGCCTCTGTGTGTGTGTGTGTGTGTGTGTGTGTGTGTGTGTGTGTGTGTGATGTCTTCTTTGACCTTTCGGGGTTGGGGAGGTCATCGATGGCTTGTCTCTTCTCTTGATCACTTGACCTTTCTTCTCTGTCTTTATTTCTTCTGGTCTACGCTGGTGTGGTTACCTGAGCGCGGGGGGGGGGGGGGGTCTTACCCAGCGGTGATGTGGTCTGAGGTGCCCGAATGATAGGGGGGGGGGGGAGATGAATGATAGGGAGATGGTGATAGGGAGGTGGGTGATAGGGAGATGGGGAAGGGGGGTTAAGGGAGATGGGGGATGTGGATAGTGGAACGCACAATAATGGAACAGGGGAGATGAATGAGAAAGGAATTGAACAAAGGCTATAATGAAGAAAGGTGCAGGAACAGGAGGAGAGAGAGAAGGGAGTGGACGATTAAGGGCGCGTGAGACGAAGAAGAGAATGGAGGTGATTATTACTGGTGGGAATATGATGACAGCAGTGACGGGAAGGAAAGGTTCTCTGTGGTGTAGGATGGTTCATGATGCTACGTTGAAGCAGGATCACGTGAAGATTAGGCACACTAGTTTATTTCACTTTGATATCAACCATCCTAAACCTAACCTAACCTAAACCTAACCTAAATCTAAACCTAACCTAACCTAACCTAACCTAACCTA
Source organism: Homarus gammarus (assembly GCA_958450375.1). Classification (NCBI taxonomy): domain Eukaryota; kingdom Metazoa; phylum Arthropoda; class Malacostraca; order Decapoda; family Nephropidae; genus Homarus; species Homarus gammarus. Next base: position 1,529,362 of record CAUDMG010002164.1, on the reverse strand, counting down.
ACCTAACCTAAACCTAACCTAAACCTAACCTAAACCTAACCTAAACCTAAACCTAACCTAAACCTAATGTTCAGGTGATCCGTAAAACCTATTAAAAAAAGAGTCATGTAAAGTCTTTCAGGTGTTTCAGTATTTAATTTAGAATATTTATTGATTATTTATCGTGTGTGTAGGTGAACTGTTTTGAGAGAGAGAGAGAGAGAGAGAGAGAGAGAGAGAGAGAGAGAGAGAGAGAGAGAGAGAGAGAGAGAGAGAGAGAGGCGTCTTATGTGTGTATTCGTGATTCAAGTGTTGTTTGTGTGTGAGTATATGTATGTTTAAGTGAACTTGTGTGTGTGTGTGTGTGTTCTCCAGCTGATGATCACATTAGCGTGCCCCCCCTCTCCCCCCCCCAGGTAGTGAGTTAGGCAGGTGGTGACGGGTACTCCCCTCCACCGCTTTAATTGGACAGGTTAGACCAGAGGAATTTCCTAAAGTTCTGGAAATAATGACCCAGCGCTGGACTACTGTGCTATAAAACCTCCTAATTAAATTTACCTGGAATTCACAATTTTTTTTTTTTTGGTCGTAAGTGAAAAAGTAACAATTTTCTTGGTGGTAAGTGAAAAAAAGTAACTATTTTCCTGGTGGTAAGTGAAAAAAAAGTAACTATTTTCTTGAAGCGAAACACATTGTATACGAGTTGGGTTATCGTATGCGAGGCAATTTATATTAATGTATATATAAAAGTTGGCCAAAAGTACGTGAGATGATTTATAATTAATATATATACAAGTTGTTTTATAGTCCAGTGAGGTGATTTGTACACACGAGTTGGTATAGTGTAGGTGTAAGCAACTGTGTGGCCGTGTAGTAAGACTGGTGGAACGGATGGAAATAACATAGTGGGTTATAGAACAAGAGGGAGCGAGTGACGGAATCGTGACGGTCTGGCAGCTACCTTGCTGTAATGAGAACCTGTTTCTTCTCCGTCACTACCATCAACGTCACTACCATCATTACCATCACCGCTGCCACTACCATCACGGCCGCCATTTACATCACAGTCTTTTTCATTTTTCTACATTATTCTCATTTCCCTTAATCGTCCCACTGCCTGTTCCTGTTTCCGTTCGTTTTTCTCTTTCTGCATCTGTTCCTTCTTCAGTTCCTCCTCCTTCTACTGGTCCTTCTTCTTCTATTCCTTCTCCTCCTTCTACTGTTCCTCCTTCAGTTCCTCCTCCTTCTTCTGTTCCCCCTTCTTCAGTTCCTCTTCCTTCTGTTCCTCCTTCTCTATTCCTCCTCTTCCTTCTTCTGTTCCTTCTTCTTCCTTCTACTGATTCTTCTTCAACTAACTGTTATTGTAGTTCTGCTGGTGAAGGTTCTACTCTTGCTCCTACTGATTGTTCTCCTACACCTGCTTGTTCTACCTGGTTATTTCCCTGCTGTTGTATGTTCTTCTCGGGTATTCTCCAATTCTTCTTAATTTGGGTGAGGGAAAATATCCGTAATATTAATACGATAAGAAAAGTTTTGTATGATTTTAGTGGATTTATCGTGGTTTTGTTGCGAGATATAGAGTCCTAGTGAGGAAGTCTGTCGGTAATTACAGGTAAACACGAGACCAACACCTGTGCTACCTTCAGTTACTCCCGTGGTCCAGGAGTATTAGTGAGGAAGTCTGTCGTTAATTACAGGTAAACACGAGACCAACACCTGTGCCACCCTCAGGTACTCCCGTGGTCCAGGAGTATTAGTGAGGAAGTCTGTCGTTAATTATAGGTAAACACGAGACCAACACCTGTGCTACCCTCAGGTACTCCCGTGGTCCAGGAGTATTAGTGAGGAAGTCTGTCGTTAATTACAGGTAAACACGAGACCAACACCTGTGCCACCCTCAGGTACTCCCGTGGTCCAGGAGTATTAGTGAGGAAGTCTGTCGTTAATTACAGGTAAACACGAGACCAACACCTGTGCTACCCTCAGGTACTCCAGTGGCCCAGGAGTACTAGTGAGGAAGTCTGTCGTTAATTACAGGTAAACACGAGACCAACACCTGTGCTACCCTCAGGTACTCCAGGCGTACTAGTGAGGAAGTCTGTCGTTAATTACAGGTAAACACGAGACCAACACCTGTGCCACCCTCACAGCTACCCCCGTGGTCTGGGCGTCACGAACTGCAGCCACGTTTTGACAAGCCTGACCTAATGATTCCTGTAATTAATGGTCATATACCTGCCGTAATTACCACCTGTTGGGCAGCCAGCCACTCATGTTCCCTGCACGACCAGGCTCCCTCTGGTTACTGCCTCCTGCTACTTTGTTTTGCTTTTACCTCGATATGAATATAGGTTGGCGTCACGAGTTCGTACCCCGGGAAGCGTATTTGTTATGTTGGGTCTGGGATCTGGTTAAAGAACTGTAATTGTTGTTGATTCTTGTAATTTTTTTCTCAATTGTTGTTCTGATTGAGATTTTATTAAGTAGGTTTTATCTTGGTGTTAAAAAGATTTGGTAAAAGTGTATAAATCTAGTTTAGGTATTTTGTTTTGGTTTTGATATTTACACTACATAAAGCTATTGGTTATTAGGGAGTGGTTAATGTCCTGAAATGGCTTCCAGATGTGGTGAAATATACAATTAATACAGGTGAAAAATAGACTTAAAATAGATAAAACAAAATACAATAAGATCACATGACAAAAAAAAATGATGAAAATACAAAACCGCGCGTGTATGTATGTATGGAGAGAGAGAGAGAGAGAGAGAGAGAGAGAGAGAGAGAGAGAGAGAGAGAGAGAGAGAGAGAGAGAGAGAGATACGTGTGTCATTGTGTACAGGAATAACTACCAATTTCGGTTAACAGGAGAAGAAACAGAAATAAAAAGACTGGATAAAGAACTCCACTAATGAGGCACCTTAATGAGGGTGTCTCTCGGCCACCCTCTCCATATATTTTCCCCCGTGTTCTTAAAAACGGGTTCTTATATCCAATTATTTCCAGGTTGCTCTGACGGGTGACTCGGAGGCCCAATTATTTCACTCGTTTTTAAGGGCAGATGACGCCTTACCCTAGGGGGGAAAAGGGGTGCATTGAAGGGAGGTGGGGGGGGGGGGTATTCAGGGGAGGAGAACGACATTTTGGGGAGTGAGGGAGAGAAACATTAATGGGGAGGAGGGCGTTTAGAGCTGGGGGTATTGGGGAGAGGAGTATCAATGGGGAGTGAGGTGGGGGAGGGGGAGGCTGGCGGGGGCGGGGGCGGGGGCTGTGGTCGTCGTTCATTAGTCGAGGGACACCAACGTGGTAGTAGATAGTGATCAAGGTGGACCTCTACCCAATTACTGTCCATGATGACGACGAGGAGTCCTTCACAGCGTTGCCCACTCCTGGTTAAAGTCTCTCTAGTGACCCTTGACCTGAAGTGCTATGTTGAAAAGAGTCTTCCCTTGAATGGTTACGTAACTTTAGACTCTTTGTGTCGCACTAATGACGTGAAGTGTTGGGTTAGTTAAAGTCTTCCCCTGAATGATCTCGTTCGTTGTGTTACGATAATGACCCTTGACCTGAAGTGTTAGGTTATTTACGGTCGTCCCCTGAGGTGCTCTAGTGATTCATGACCCAAAGTGTCTACTAATGGTCACATTCTTTGTCTGTGTAGAAGTTTGTCGAATGGAATGTCAGTCAGTTAGTACCACACCTCAGTTTAGGGGAATGGAGAGTGATTGTTATTTTGGAATTGGTAAGGAATTTTATGCCCCTGGTTTGTCCGTCCGTCCGTTATGCTGATGGGTACCATTTTGTGAAAACTGTCCAGCAACAACCAATAGCCTTAGGGTCTTGCATGTAGTGGGTAAGAGGAACACTACAGAGGTGCTTTGGTCTTGGTCTTTGTATGTTACCTCGTTAAAGTCTTTTGGAGATGAGTCGTGTACTGTAGGTAGAGGGCAGCAACACGTAGGATATCGTTCTTCCTCTTGACAACTACCCTCCTTAGCCTCCTACCCGTGCCCCGTCCCCCTCCTACCCGTGTTTCCCCCAACTCCTCTTACTCACTCACTCACTCACACTTTTTGCCTATGTTGTATGTGTTTATGCTAACTCTTATGTTATTAAGTTTGGTATATACGAGTAATTTGTCACTGTACTCCTTATAAATAAATAAATACACGGGGATAGTCTTAGGTTAGGTTTGGGAATAATCGTTTGGTAATTGTAAAATAAGATGTATTATTATGGCTTGTGTTTGTAGTATAAGCGACCCAGACTCAGATACACTCACTCACTCGTGGTTGAGAGACATCCAGACACAACACTTTATAGTACACACACACACACACACACACACACACTCACACACTCACACACACACACACACACGCACTTTACTCAAGTTAAATAATTATTGATGGAGGCTACAGGAATTATAAACGTGAATGCCCCCTCATTACCGCGCCGGACCTACAAAGTAAAGTCATTCTTGGAGACCACGAGACGGCACAAAGGGATATTAAACAGAAAAAAATACCTTAAAATGTAAAGAAATGTTAGAAAGAAGAACACTAATTAGAAATACATCCAGGTGGGGGTCTGTACAGGTAGTTTTAAAAAGACCACCCTCGTCCCCTGAGGAAAAAAAAAAGATTAAGAAAAAAGACAAACCTCTTCTCGTGAGTTTATAGGAGAATTTAAAGACTTTTTTTTCCCATCTCTGAATTTTTTTTTTAGTTTTTATTTCCCATAATATAATAAAAAAAAGTTACTAAGTTAAACTAAAAAGTAATAAAAGTTGTTATTCCATTAATTTTCACCTAAAAAAAAAAAAGTGATACGAAATAAATAGTTTAAGGGGAAATTTGGCTGTCAAGAGGCAAGTGGCGTTGTGGTCTGTGGTCTGGCGTGTGGTCGACTGGTCTCTATGTGGTCTGGGCAGGGAAATTAAGTCATGCACCTCCTCGTGTTCCGCCTTTGTCACCCGAGAATGTTCTTGTTAGTCGAGGAACTGTGAGTGTGTGTCCTCGCCCGTGTTTACCCCCCCCCCACCCGTCTACCACCTCCCTCCTCCAACCTGTGTTCCTCCCTCCTCCAACCTGTGTTCCTCCCTCCTCCAACCTGTGTTCCTTCCACCTCCCTCCTCCAACCTGTGTTCCTTCCACCTCCCTCCTCCAACCTGTGTTCCTTCCATCTCCCTCCTCCAACCTGTGTTCCTTCCATCTCCCTCCTCCTATCTTTTGTTCCTTCCTCCCCCTCCCCTCTTCCTACCTTTGTTCCTTCCTCCCCTCCTAACTGTGTTTCTTAAGCTGTGTGTACGTGTTCATCCTTATGCTTGTGTTATAAAGCTCACCACGTATCCTTATAAAGCTCACCACGTATCCTTATAAAGCTCACCACGTACCCTTATAAAGCTCACCACGTATCCTTATAAAGCTCACCACGTACCCTTATAAAGCTCACCACGTATCCTTATAAAGCTCACCACGTACCCTTATAAAGCTCACCACGTATCCTTATAAAGCTCACCACGTATCCTTATAAAGCTCACCACGTATCCTTATAAAGCTCACCACGTACCCTTATAAAGCTGACCACGTATCCTTATAAAGCTCACCACGTACCCTTATAAAGCTCACCACGTACCCTTATAAAGCTCACCACGTATCCTTATAAAGCTCACCACGTACCCTTATAAAGCTTGGTTATAAAGCTTCGTTACTGTGGGTTCCCGCCGAGTGATGGTGACAGCCAGGTAGTGTGGTGAGGTTGATCTGTTCTGGGTCTTGAGTGTCTCCTCACCCCTCACTTCTCACACCTTACCCCCTCATCCTTGCCTCACCCCTCACCTTACCCCCTTCACCCTCACCTTATCCCCCTCACCTCTCCCCCCTCCCTCCCTCACCTTAACCTTCACCTCCTCATACTTGATCCTCTTAAGGAACAAAACAATAGGGTCACCACTATGGGCCTTTAGCCAGTAGTTTGGGTGTGAACTCGTGACCTGATGACAAGTGTTCCTGCGTGACCATATAAACGTGTCCTCTCTTCTTCCTTTTCCCACCCTCCTCTTCTCTGATATTCTTCTCTTCCTCTCTTCCTCCTCGTCGTTTTTATCCTCCTCTCTTCCACTTCTTACCTGATCTTCCCCTCTTCTGCCCCTCCTCTTCCCTGATCCTCCTCTCCTGCCTCCTTCCTTCCTCCTATTCCCCGATCTTCCTCTACATCCACCTCCCCATCTTACCCTATTCCAAGAGCGACCCTTTGCAACACAGTCATCAAGCCAAAACGTCCCCCACCAGCCAAGCCATTAAGAGTCACCAAGCCACAGCGTCACCTACCAGCCAAGCCACTAAGAGTCACCAAGCCACTAAGAGTCACTAAGCCATTAGGTCACCAAGCCACAGCGTCACCCACCAGCCAAGCCATTAAGTCAACAAGCCATGACCAAAACTCGATTGAGTGTGATCAACAGAAGACGCCATCACCAGCAACATTATGGGGTCCCCAGTGTGGTGAACATGAAGCTCTCAGGGTGATGAACATGAAGCTCTCAGGGTGATGAACATGAAGCTCTCAGGGTGATGAACATGAAGCTCTCAGGGTGATGAACATGAAGCTCTCAGCCAATACATTCATGATGTATAACCACCACATTAACACCACACTGGCCAGGGTGTTGAGGGGCATGTCGTGGGTTGTCGTGACCTAACCGAGGTGTCTGGTGCCAGGGAGAGCCAAGGGCATGGTAGGGTCGGATCCCACACCATCGTATTAATCTCCCCTTAAACAAGAGGTGTATGAGTGGTCGCTAACACGGTAATGCCACGCTAAGAGCTCCGAGGAACCCGTAGTGGGTAGGTGGTGGTGGGAGTTATCTGCAACGTTTGAGTG
>CAUDMG010002164.1:1407500-1520000 GCA_958450375.1 Homarus gammarus | reverse complement strand
AGAGAGAGACGCGTTGTCTTAAGAACCACATCAACTATTTTTTTCCTTTTCTTACATGGTCCAATAACTTCTCTTTCAGCTGTCCCTTTTAAAACAGTTGAACCCAGAGTCGTAGAAGATGTTTCACTGAGGCGAAATGAAGGAGTAGACTTGAGCAGACAATAGAGGCAGTGTGAGTAACAATACCGCAGGGTCTAGAGAGCCAACCCACGGTGACTTAAGGTCCAGGCCAGGCGACACAACCTTCTACTGACTCCCACAAAAGATTCGTATCCTTCTTCCCCCCCAAGACACCATCAAAATTACTCCCTCGCTTTGGTCGACACAAAACCTACGAACTGAACAAGTGCCGCCGTCTGTTTCACCACCCGACTTGTCTGTAACTTTTCCGATCACTAGGGGGTCAATTTACGTGGGTTTGTCTAGTAAGTATATATGAAGACGATCTTGTGTCACTTCTCTTTTAGTTTTAAAGAATGAATTCGTGTTGGTTCATGGGAGGAGAGTTCACTAAGACTCTCGGGAAAGGCTGTGTGGAAGGATGGCATCACTGAGCACTGACTGGCCCGAGGCATTGTGACTTCACCCGGGGAGGTCTCTGAGGGTCTTTGTCGCCCCCTGAGGATGGCCGAAGACCAGGAATGTAGCAGCTTTTTAATTTATGTAAGGGACTATGTTGTGGTGTGTGTTGTGGTCTGGCTGGGACCCCGATGACTCCCTGCTTCTCAGCCTGGTATTGTCCCGGTAGATGGGTATTATTTTACCTAACGTCGTGGTGTGTATTGTGGTTTGACCAGGACCCCGTGACTCCCTGTCCCCCAGTCTGCTATTATCCCGGTATTATTTTCTGTATGTAGGCTCCCCGCTGGCCCTCGGTATTGAGTGAGCTGGGTACTTTCGGGACCAATTTTTCAGCGTGTGTTACAGACCATGATGGGGGTCAGTGTTAACAGGTAAAGTATGGGTCAAAACGGTGGGTGCCCTCTGCGCGAACCATCGACACTTAGGACAAGAGGCGAGCGCCGTAATTCCTCAGCCGCAGCACGCATTACCTCGCTGGTTAAATACATAAAAAACAAAACAAAACATTAAATTAATATTATCGGAAATTATGAAATATTTGCCATTAAGGGGAGAATTGTTTGGACACACTGAACCCAAAATATTAAGAACTTTTGAGATATATACAACACAGACCAACAGGAATTCATTAATAATAATAAAAAAACTATTACATTGTGAAGATTTATTTAGCTGCAGGAAATTCTATATATTAATGTTTCTGAGAAATTTTAAAAAAGAATAAAGAGTTGAGTCCCACACTGTTCATTAGTGTTGGACCTGGCGTAGTCAGGTGAACACGAGACTTGAGGTGGCGTTGATGAGGTGGTGGTTTTAAGGAGGAGGAGGAGGAAGGTTGTGAGGGAGGGAGGAAGAGGATAGTGATGGGGTGAGAAGAGGGATCAGGGATAGCAATGAGGATAGGCTGTGGGGGGGGGGGGGAGCGAGGGTTTTGAGGGGAGAGGAGGAGGATGAGAGAAGTCGGGTGAGGGAGGAGGAAGAAGGAGAACACGGCAGGTAGACAGGTAAGGCAGCAACCGTCTACGTGGCCACAACTCTCCCGGCCCCAACAATGGCCAGCCCACAACACACCGTCCCCGAGGTTATCTCTCCCACGGGGTAATTCGAGCTGGGGTCTCTCAGGGGCATCAGTCATCGGGCAGTGACACCGGGGGACACTTGACACTCCTTCGGCCACATAGTCCCTCGGTCACACGCTCCCTCGGCCACATAGTCCCTCGGTCACACACACGGTCACATACTCCCTCGGTCACACACACGGTCACATACTCCCTCGGCCACATACACTTCCTCAGTCACACATTCTCCCTCAGTCACACACACTCCCTCAGTCACACACACTCCCTCAGTCACACACACTCCCTCAGTCACACACACTCTCTCGGTCACACACACCCCTTCAGTCACACACACTCCCTCAGTCACACACCCCTTCAGTCACACACACCCCTTCAGTCACACACACTCCCTCAGTTACACACACCCCTTCAGTCACACACACCCCTTCAGTCACACACACTCCCTCAGTTACACACCCCTTCAGTCACACACACTCCCTCAGTCACACACACTCCCTCAGTCACACACACCCCTTCAGTCACACACACCCCTTCAGTCACACACACCCCTTCAGTCACACACACTCCCTCAGTTACACACCCCTTCAGTCACACACACTCCCTCAGTCACACACACTCCCTCAGTCACACACACTCCCTCAGTCACACACACTCCCTCAGTCACACACACTCCCTCAGTCACACACACTCTCTCGGTCACACACACCCCTTCAGTCACACACACTCCCTCAGTCACACACCCCTTCAGTCACACACACCCCTTCAGTCACACACACTCCCTCAGTTACACACACCCCTTCAGTCACACACACCCCTTCAGTCACACACACCCCTTCAGTCACACACACTCCCTCAGTTACACACCCCTTCAGTCACACACACTCCCTCAGTCACACACACTCCCTCAGTCACACACACTCCCTCAGTCACACACACCCCTTCAGTCACACACACCCCTTCAGTCACACACACCCCTCAGTCACACACACTCCCTCAGTTACACACACCCCTTCAGTCACACACACTCTCTCGGTCACACACTCTGAACTCTTTGTTATAATCAGTTAACTAAATGTTGATATAATCGATATACAGTATACTTAAAGGTGTATTTTCTTGTGAACACGTTGTTATCTCACCTTAACGGGGCAACACACGAGACGAAGAATAACACTATATCAGGTTATTAATTACACTCAGCTAAAGACACAAAAATACTCTGTTATTAGTATTTCAACTTTATCGCCAGAACATTTTGATATCGTAATGTTAATTATTTCGTAAGACGGGAGAATAACGCTCCAATGGATTACAATAGTTTATGCTAATATTTATGTACATTTGAGCTATTTAGTTGCAATTGAGCTATTTATGTGTTTTTTCCATAGCTTAAAGTGAGCTATAAAAATACGTATACCTGCATTAATATTTAAGGGAGTTTATTACATGTACGAATCTATCAGAATCCCGGTCCTCCCGAAAGTCATCTTGGCGTGAAAATCGAGCCGAAGGAATTCTCAACCCGGGAATTATCGTATATTATCACGGGTATAACTTGGCACTGAACCAACACCTAGCTTATGTGACCCCGAGGTGACGGTGAGCTGGTGAAGAAGGCTGTTGTTTTCTCACCTTGAGTTAATACTAAGAATACACTGATATACAAGGTAGGTTTAAGGGGTGATTTGGTAACTATGGGGAGGAGAAGGGTGGAGTACAGGAGTGGAGTACAGGTGGAGTACAAGAGGACTAATATAGGTAGAGTACACAGATGATTGGTTGTCTCTGGTACTCGACTTGTGTTTACGATGGGTTTAGTGAGTACAGGTTGAGTGAAGATAGAGTACAAGCGAAGTAGAGGCACAGTACATACTAAGTAGACGCAGAGTACACGCGAAATACAGGTTGAGTACAGAGATGGCTGGCTCCTCCCCTCCGGCGCACGACAGCAGGGTCCCAGGTGTCAAAGTGTCGCGTCCCCCGCCACAACACTACCCACATCTACCGAGGTATTTCCTGTCATAACTCTAAGGTAGCCAGCAGACCGTCTGTTACACCCTGGAGAGGACTGATAACATGCCTTGGATTCAGGAGGTACTACTGGTCTTTCAATGGCCTTTAGTAGCGGTAATAATAATAATAATAGTAATAGTAGCAGTAATAATAATAATAGTAATAATAATAATAATAATAATAATAATAATAAACAATAATAATCAATAATAAATCAGTTATATTTTTATATATTATACAAAAACAAAGGAACATCAGAATTGGTATATAATTAGTATTGATAGTCACAGAATTACCAGCCAAGATGAAGGAGACAGTCTTGATCACTTATATTATTATTATCTCAAATTCTAATTATTTTATTTCCCTTGGATGTTGGTTTCAGGTTGGAGAGAATAGTTATTACGAAACAATTAAATGGAGCCAATATTAGCGTTCACTTGATGTAACCAACACTCAGGCGGGGGATGTATTGTGACTGCTTCGTTAAACCATTACACCGATCACTGATGAATTGAGAGTCGCGCAAAACCACACATCCTGCAGCCACTAAAGGTCAGAGGTCATCACTTGAGTGTGTGTGTGTGTGTGTTCTAGTCATAGCACCAAAACGGAAACAGTTAGAGACCTGAAATACACACACACACACACACACCTAAAACTACACAAAGAAACGCGCAATCTGTTGGTAAACAAAACAACTTGTTTATGAAGCTTCAGACTCAAAAGTTAAAATATTCAATGTTTTTATTCCTTCAGGTCGGTGTCTACGAACTTTTGTCCGTAACTGTACAGTTGACAAAAAGAGTATCGTGTGATTTTCCGTCGTTACAATTTGAAAAACTAGACGAAATGCTTTGATATGATCCCCAGTGCATCAACATAATTTGGTACGCCTGCTCGCTATATCAGCAGCAGCGAGAGATGGGGGTAGATTTGGGGGAGGGAGTCGTCTTTGTATGGCATACTAGATACTGCAATATAACAAGAAATACATTAAGCTATATTAATGTATTTATCGTTCGAAAACGTATATACTCATTCATGCTCAAAGGTAGCGGATGTAGAACTTACCAACCGTTCAAAAACAGGTCGAGTAACATTGTGCGGGAAGCCTCAAGCCACATCGACCCCATGGCTAGCAGTACTCTTTTGGGCGACTGTACACCTCCCAGTTTGTTTATCTACCTCAGCTGATCACACATTAATATTATTACGCCAGGTAACTGTGGGCGGAGACGGTAGTAAGATCTGTTAAGGGTTTTACCTCCTCTGTATATATATGTCTGTCTGTCTTAAAACATTATAAGAGTCATTGAACCCTCGATGAGAGAACGGTAGAGAGGAGAGAGAGAGAGAGAGAGAGAGAGAGAGAGAGAGAGAGAGTGGTGACAGCAGGTGGTGGGACCCCCCGCTGTGACAGGTCGGCCCCGCCCAGGTAAAGCAGGTATTACATATATTAAACCAAAACACAATTGAAGAAACGATGAACCCAGATGGTAGAAAGGTTTCTCTCACCAACACTATAATACGAATTTTATGTCTGTTTGTGTTGGTTGGTGTTGGTAATATATTCTTACCCAATGTTCTGGATGATCATTACTACCTGGAACTTACCTGCCTGGGTGAAGGGCACAAGCAGCAGCAGCAGGTGTCGTCATCATCACCTGAAGGCGAGACACACCTTCTCCCTCCAGTCCACCAACCTCTCTCTCTCTCTCACACACACACACACACACACACACACACCCGGTTACCTTTATGTACATTAAAGCCTCGTACACTCCTCCTTGCCTGTGTGTGGACCCCGATAATGAACTAGAATGACTTACTTTCATTATACAGAGATACAGTGAAAGGCATGACCCCTCGTGTACCTTGAACGTGAGGTAATATTAAACTTAAAATCTCTATATAGAAAAAGTTCAATGATACGGGAGCGAACAAGAGGCAAAGTTCAGGTGGCATTATATCATGTAGGTTAATAGAGAGAGAACAGAGGGTGCGACAGGGCAGAACACAAGCTGGTGAATCCTCAGCAGCATCAGCGGTACACTCGCTAGCTTCTCCATCAGCTGTTATCTGATCCAATAATTTCAATACTGTCAGATCCAACTCGTTCCGGAAGATCAACTCGGCGATAACATGGTTCAAATAGTGGGGAACCCTGGCGTGTGGGGGAGGGGGTGAGGGGGTCGCCTGCCCTTCTGCCTCAAGCACCTTAGTTCAGTAGATTTAAAGTATTTAGTGTTGGTTCCTCGATTTTCAGAATATGTGCGGATTTCTAAGTGGAATTAAATGATTATATGCGGATTTCTGAATGATTTTTTCCTGTTTGATGCAGATTTTTTCGGATTTTATTTCATGCAGATTGCTTAATAAATTTTACCTCTGATCCGCATTTCTTGGATTTTATACCGATTTCAAGATTTTAAAGTTGAATTTTCAATCAACTTTACATAAATCCCTCAGTGTTGGACTACCAAGAGAGAGTAATATCACCTTTAACCTGACTTTTCATACACTAATCACCATATTCAGAAGAGACAGAGAGTATCTTATTTAACATGGTTACCAATAGAGAAAAAATCAAGACGAATAGCCCAGACATTGCCTTTCAATACACTTTATCATGTACCCTGCGTCAAAGTGTACTCATATATTGCAAAGGGCATTTCTCTTCTGCATACAAACATGATGCACTAACATGATGCAAAGGTCATTTCTCCTTTGCTTATTGACATGTTGCAAAGGTCATATCTTCTCTGTATGATGGTTTAACATGCAACTTTGCAATGCCAACAAGCGCTGTACGTCTTGCAGGGCTTATATAGTCACCCGAATGTGATCGTCAGTGCATGTTAGATGAAGGAACGCAAGGTGGACGCCCTGGGTCATGATGGAAGGTTGGGTGGTCATGAGGGAAGGTTGGGTGGTCATGAGGAAAGGTCGTGTGGTCATGAGGGAAGGTCGTGTGGTCATGAGGAAAGGTTGTGTGGTCATGAGGAAAGGTCGTGTGGTCATGAGTCTTGAATGAAAGGTCAACGCCCATGACTCATAAGAAGGTTCAACGCATATCTATGGTGAATGGCTTAACGCTTTGAGTCATGACAGTTCAACTCGCGACTCATAAATGGAGTAACGTTCCCACAGTCATTGAAATCCCGGAAAAAAAGTCAAGAAAAGTTGTGAAGAAAAAAAGTCAAGAAAAGTTGTGAAGAAAAAAAGTCAAGAAAAGTTGTGAAGAAAAGAAGTCAAGAAAAGTTGTAAAGAAAAAAAGTCAAGAAAAGTTGTGAAGAAAAAAAGTCAAGAAAAGTTGTGAAGAAAAAAATCTACCTTGAAAAAATGAGAAATTCAAAATCCGCTTCAGTCTTCCACGGATCATTTGTGGTGTTAAGACTATAATACAATAATGTTTGAGTCTCGTTGGTATCGTGGCCGTGGCAGTTGTTAGTGTTATTTATTGAGTATATAGTATTGGATTAAATCATATATACATGGAGTTAGTTATATTGTATGTATTTATTTTTTCGTCCAATGAGGAGGAGAGGGAGAGGAGGAGGATGGAGGAGGGAGGGGGAGAGAAGGAGAAGGGGGCGGGGGGAACCATCTTCTCAGTTGTCCGTAAATCAAATATAGAAATTAATATAGACAGTTTAGTTGTTTTTAGTGATAACATTTACTGTCTATATTTAATCCACTAACAAGTTAATATATAAGACGTCGTAAACACAGTAAAAAAGTATCTGTACAGTTTTGACAACCCTACTGAGACAACAGGAGTCGTAATGTTCATTTTGAAATTCATCGGACCCCTCCGTTAAGATACTTTATGGAACGTGTGTACATTTTGGTCATGGGAAATTAGTGTGTTGGGAAAAAAGTCCTGGACAACATAATTCTGATTTGCGTGGGAACGTTGGGTAAAAAGTTTCAATGCTCGTGAGGAGATCAACGCCTGTGACTCTGAAAGGTTCAACGCACGCCTCTTGGTCAAGAAGGAAGAGTTTTACATCCTAGAGTCAAGAAGAAAAGTTCAACGCTCTTGACTCTTGAAGATTTAGCGCACGACTCGGGATGAATGATTAAACGCTCTGACTCATGTGGTTTATAAAGTTCAACGCTCTAACTGTTTACTGTGTCTTGAGGCTTAACTCACCACCTTAATTAACTGAATATTCCATCATACTTATTTATCAATTAACTTAACATGAGTATACGAGGGAAGAGACGATATTAATATTCCACGTAGATTTTGTTGGCTTGTGGGAGGTGGTGGTGGGGGTATGGGGGTGGTTGAGTGTGGGTGGTAGTGTGTGGGAGGTAGTGTGTGGGAGGTGGTGTGTGGGAGGTGGTGTGTGTGTGTGTGTGTCGATGGAGGATGTATTCGTCTGACTTCGGAGATGAGCAGATAACACTAAGCTGAGGTAGTCAGGTGCATAATGGTGAGGATAAGGAATTTAGTGATGCTAATGAGACTTCAGTGAGTAATCGTTCCTAGACTCGCCTTATTCACTATATCACTCTCCGCTCTAGGGTGAATGTTACCTGCTAAGACTCCCAGAAGGTCGTCCTCCTCTAGGTCAGTTTATCAGTTGCTGTGACCTTGACCCCTCGACTTTGTGACCCCGAGAAAGGGACATGGTCAGCTGTGATTGGTGTCTTATTGAGTTTTAGACACACACACACACACATACACACACACACACACACACACACACACACACAGGGGGGATCAATAAACGTAAGAAATCTTTGAGAATCTGAGTTCTAGTTGTATTGCATTAGTGTACAGTCGTAGTCGTAAAGTCATCCATGTTTGGTCAGATCTGTTTAAATCAACTTTGAGGCACTAAAACTGGTATACATCGCCACGGGGGAAGTAAACACCTAAAATCGAACACCTGATACATCCTCGAACAACATCTTTTAAGACCCTGGTAGCTGCAGTGGTCTTAAACTTGGTCTGCCCTACATTGCGTATATACCTTATGCTGTGTATAAGGAAATCGTAAACTTGTAGTGGCTCGCCAAGTAGCCAAATTATTATCGAATCGTGGAGGTTGTCGCAAAGCTTTCTGTGGAGAATGTCTTTGCCAGGCTTGAAGGAAATTTGTGTACTGTCCTTAAGAAATTTTTTATCACTTTCTATTGTCATATGAGTTGATTAAAGGTCTATGATAGAAGGCATTATCATTATGAGTCGTATTGTATGACTTTCAATTGTCGTATTAAAATAAACTTGACACTTGTTAAGCAATTCAACTCGTAATATGTGTGTGTGTGAGTCGTATAATAATGTACTCCCAGTTTGAACCTGAATAAACAGACAATCAACAGTCAGGTGGTAAGTGTGTTGGCAGAGATACACTTAACACCCGTCTTACAGCCCCACATCATGGCGTATAAAACATCCCGAGAGATTTATCTTGAAGGCACCATAAACAGGAGCCGCCATAAAGGAGGTAGCTAGCACTGAGAAGTAATAAAAATATGATACATTGGTGTCTGGGTTACAAATGTCTAAATCAGTCAGGTAAGGAGGGAGTGCAACGCTACACGAGACACCTTGAACACGGTGCTTCACTCCCCCACTATTGTTCTCTCCCTTCAGTGGTTCGTTGTGGTGTATGTACTGTATATATCATGGTGTTGTTAACTCCGTGTGTGTGTCGATACCTCTGTTGTTCTCTCCCTCCAGTGGCTCGTTGTGGTGGTATTTCTCCGTGTGTGTATAGAATGGCTCCCACAACAGAAGCTATATAGTCTTTTTTGGTGACTTTACAACCAGATTTCGTAGACATAAATTGATTCTACACAGTTGATGTTGACATACCCTCATGACTATTAAACATTGGTGTATGTGAATAAACTTTCCATTGGTGGCTGTTGTATTTTCTTATATACAAATTCTCACGAGTTACAAACAGCGAGCTACCAACTCAAATACTCGCTCGTGAGTGAAGAGGTTGACCAAGAGGAAATGGTAGGGAGTTAAGCAGAGGAGGTTTTAGAGGAAAGATGATTAGAAGAGCCTCTGGTGGTGGTGGTGGTTTTCTTGAGCCGCTAGAAGTCACAATTCGAAGGGAATAAATTATAAGATTTTAGCCTCTGTTTGTTGGAGCATTTATAGCCGTGTTAGTCTAGTTTCAGTAACCTCAACTGTCTGTCTGGGTTGTATTGTTTGACCTTGATCATACAGTATACGATGCTCTTAAGGTGTAAAGTTAACATAGCGAGTGATTGATAAGCTAGCTGTGATATGAATAGTAGTAATATATAAATGTACGAAAGTATTACTGTATGGTAGCACGGTCTCTTATATGGTACTCTTTATAATAGGATACCATTTGAAATACGGCGGCAGTTTTTGCAGTGGGGTCATTTCCATCTGGCAACAGCGCGCAGTGGGCAGTCGTGCATATAGGACAGTCATTTCTGTATGGTAACAGTGGTTATATGGCATATGTGTTTAGGGTGCAGAGTAGTTTTTCTGGTGATGTTTCACCACACACACAACACACCCAGCGACACAAAAACATGCCCGCCTCTCCCGGTCAGTGGCTGGTGCCGCCTGGCTCGACAGGGAACCACCTTTTGTGTCCACTTTTTTATCTCTCTCTCTCTCTCCTTTGATATATATATATATATATATATATATATATATATATATATATATATATATATATATATATATATATATATATATATATATATATATATATATATATATATAGTGTTGGTGTGATATGGTGTATTATAATTATGTACCCCGGGATGGGTTGCTCGGACCTGTTGTTATTTAAGACTCGTATAATTAGTAATACTCAACATGACTTTTGACCATTATACCTGGCATTTGAGTCAGTAATTATCATGGTCATCAGTTGCTCTGATTCGGTTAATTTGTTTTGATGTTAAATAATTGCTAGTATAGGTACAGCAATTCCAAGTACAAGTACAATAATACTTAATACAGGTATAATAATACCCACCACAGTTACAGTAATACCCACGTTGTGACAGGGTTATAAAATTGCGTCTTAACCTAGATAAGAATATAAATGGAATAAACTACTTGAACTAGGCATATGCAGTACACTTAACTCACCTAACTATAGAGACTGGCTCTTCTGTGTACTGTCTGTAAGTACTAAACTTCTTTGGATATATTTTGCTCTAAACATATAACACCAGGTAATACCATATAGTGCCCTGCATCTTGAGTGTTGATAGGTCGTGACTACCTTGTATCACTTACTGCCATACCTGCCTCTCTACCTCATTCACCTCACACCTGTCCTAACTCACACCTGTCCTAACTCACACCTGTCCTACCTCACACCTGCCCTACCTCACACCTGCCCTACCTCACACCTGCCCTACCTCACACCTGCCCTACCTCACACCTGCCCTACCTCACACCTGCCCTACCTCACACCTGCCCTACCTCACACCTGCCCTACCTCACACCTGCCCTACTTCACACCTGTCCCATCTCACTCACCCTACACCTGGCTCTATATCAGATTCGAGTCTTACTCTGTGGCGGCATCACTTCCATCTCCTCTACGCTACTAACCCCCCCTGCACCATAACCCCCCCCCCCGCACCATCACCCCTCCCCCACCATCACCCCCCCCCGCACCATCACCCCCCCCGCACCATCACCCCCCCCCCCTGCACCGCCCCCCCCTGCACCACCACCCCCCCCTACACTATCGCCTGGAGCTACACGTTATCAGATAAGAGGTGAGAGGAGGGCGGTTTGGTCATCACCTGCCGGTGGGCTGGGCGGTGACCTCTGGTAGTGGGTGGAAATCCTCACCTGTTGTCTGGGCTCTTGAGTGTAATCTTGTGGGGGGTGTCTTTGTTATTGTGTTGTAGGGGGGGGGGGGTAACCTGCTCCCGTGCTGAGGTGAGTTTTGTAGGTGTTCCCCTGCTGAGGTGAGTTGTGTAGGTGTTTCCGTGCTGAGGTGAGTTTTGTAGGTGTTCCCCTGCTGAGGTGAGTTGTGTAGGTGTTTCCGTGCTGAGGTGAGTTTTGTATGAGTTCTCGTGCTGAGGTGAGTTTTGTAGGTGTTTCCGTGCTGAGGTGAGTCTTGTAGGAGTTCTCGTGCTGAGGAGAGTTTTTTAGGTGTCCTCGTGCTGAGGTATTGTACATCTCAAAGGCAATGAATGATCTTACATGAGGGAGTTTGGAGGAGATTGATAGACCGGGAAGATCTCCTTAAAATAGTGTAAGGTGGAAGCATAGACTGATACATTCTGGCGATGATAATGACGACGATAATGATGATGATGACGATAATGATGACGACGATGATAATGACGATAATGGTGATGGTGATAATGATAATGATGATGAAGATGACGATGATGACGATGATGACGATGACAGCTACTTATGTGTCACTGCTTTGGGTCATCAGCTTTCGAGTCTCCAGGTGACAGAATGCTGGGATCACCTGAAGAATTTCCACCCTAACTTAACCTAACCTAAGCTAACCTCCTCTCCTCAAATAGTGTTAAGGTGTTTAATGACGATAATTATAATTTGAAAAAAAAAAAGAAGTAGTTATAGTATATCAGTTAAGATTGCCTGAAGATTAACCACCCTGACGCTACTTGTGGGGTTAGGTTAGGTTTAGGTTAGGTTAGGCTAGGTTTATGTTGGATTGGTCGAGGTTAGATTGGGTTTGTTTAGTTTAGGTTAGGTTAGGTTAGGTTAGGTTAATATTGTTTGGTTAGTCGTCAGGTGATCCGTTATTTCCAATTGTATTTCACACACTATATAATATGATCTGATAAACCGTGATTCATATTGTTCGTTCATTCGTTCCTGTGATTTTATTTCCGTTCACCCGAAATCAGCCCCCCTCTCCCCCCCCCCCCGCTCCGCCCCTCCAAGCCCCCCTCCCCCCCCCCGCTCCGCCCCGCCAAGCCCCCGCCCCCTCCTCATAAATTCCTGGATCCACCCCTGGTACCATTAAGCGTGGCGGTGCAGGATACCAGAGTGAATATGTCATGACCTGAGGTGCAAGTCTGGAGATAATGAGAGGTACGAGGGGGAAAGTCAGGCACGGAGTGGTCAGGTGGAGGTCAGGTCAGCAGGTGGTCTTAAATGAGGCAAGTGCTTGAGGCTGTCACCCTTGATAAACTAGTTGGCAGGGGTCAAAGGTCAGGTAGTGGGTGGGTGGAGCATCACAAGAGACTTTAAATTTTAGTTTTAGAATATTAAAAAAATTGATATTTGGAATTTTTTTTATTAAGAAACGACATATTTGTTGTGAACAATAAAAGAAACATCTGAAGGACATTTAACTTTGGATGATGTGAAGATTAGCTTATTTCGCCGCAGGATTAAACACCCTAACGCAGGTTGGGCTAGGTTAGCTTTAGGGTGGTTAATCTTTAAATGATATAAGCTGGGTTGCCTAACATTCTCGTGATCCGAACTTGAGATATTCTGAATTAACAACGTATGTGCATTGATGACACAGATACACACAATCAAACGAATATCTTGACGGGTAAGGCCGATGAATTTCATAGTGATCACTGCTGCTGTCTCAGTAGGGTTGTCAAAATTCTTCCTCTGTTGTCATATTGTCGAACACAAAACTGTAAAGATACTTTTTTGATTGTGTGGATATATTTCAGACCCTGGACTAGTCAGGAACCGGTTTCATAACCTAACCTAACTAACCTAGCCTAACCTAACCTGACCTAACCTAGCTACCAGCCGCTTTAAGTTCGTAGGGACCAATGTGTGTCTACTGTAATATTTAGCCGGGTGATCAAGAAAGTGTGGCTGGGTGATCAGAACAGTGTGGCTGAGTGATCAGGACAGTGTGGCCCGGTCATCAGGACAGTGTGGCCTGGTCATCAGGGCGCTGTGGCCGCAACACACGTATTATACATCCGGTGGCCGCCACCACCACTAACTTCACGCTCACACGCGCCTGCCAACACCCTCAACCCTCCACCATGAACTCTCGCCCCTCACCCCTTAAATCTCCACCCTCACCCCTGAATCCTCCACCCTCACCCCTTAATCCTCCACCCTCACCCCTGAATCCTCCACCCTCACCCCTTAATCCCCACCTTCACCCCCTCAACCATCAACCTTCACTCCTCCATACACACCCATCCATACTCATCCCTCCACACCCCCTCCCGCCCTCCACACCCCCTTCATCACGTGTCTCCAAACCATCTCCACCACGTGTTCTCCACCAGGTGTCCTCCCTCTCCCTCCCCAGTACGTGTGTGTGTGTGTGTGTGTGTCCAGATACTCAGTAAGTCGTACTTCAATTGTCTTCCTTGGAACTGAAGACACGAGAACGCATCTGTAGTCTCAGTACAGTTTCGAAGCCATTTGTAGTTTTTTTCTATCGTAGAGGAGACAGATAGTTTGTTTTTCTTAACCTACGAGAAAATTTCAACGCAGGAACCGTTGAGAATTTATTACCCATTGAGGTGATCTGGTGGGTGGCGGCCATCACTTTTTACCTAATAGTGACGAAGGAATGTTAGAAGTTATGCTGACGATAAGTTCTCCTGACGGTGTAGGTGTTGCTCATCACTTGGCGGTGTAGGTGGTTCTACTGTATACCCAACCAGCCCCCCAGGTAACGTTAGGATGTTTATTCATTAGGTGAAATAAGCTGGAAGGTCTAAACTTCACATGAACTCAAAAGTGTCAAGGAATTTGATCGTAACTATGTATGTATGTATGTTTCAGGCAATCTGTCAAATCAGACACTGTAAATTACGTGTGTACATGTTCCGTTTTATGTTGTGTATGTTATGTTAGGTTAGGTTAGGTTAGGTTAGGTTAGGTGAAATAAAATAATCTAACCAAACCCAAACTATACACAGCACGAAGCAGAACAGTTTTACTTGTATTTTGCAGTGTGTCTGATTTGGCAGATAAATTCACACACATGTCTCTGTTACCTCTAGTCACACACACACACACACACACACACCTGACCTTTATTACACTCGTAGTCAACTAGTGGTATAGCATTATATGTTGATGGTAGAGAACTTGACCAATAAGTTTGACCTGTATTGTATGGACACAAAGAGGTTAATCAGAGCGTCATATTGATCTACTTTCTCCCCGTTAAAAGAGCGTCACAGGAGGACGTGACTGTCACAACACCGTAATGACTCGTCACATACCGTCACACACTGACCTCGCTCGCTGGCGGTGACTGTTCAGATGGAGCCTCCCTCGTTTTGGGCCTCAGTCCTAACCTAAACCATGATCATTGGGCCCCAGTATTAGTGGGGCCGAGTTCCATCTTTATGACAGGTGGGAGCGTATCAGGTCAGCCTTGGGGCCTATTGGGTCAGTAGCCAACACGCACAATGCTTAGGTTAGTTTAATATATAATAAATAGGTGAGGTAGGGACGACTAAGGCTTCCCCATTCCTAATGATAAGCTTTAGATAATGACCTAATAAGACTTCTGCTCAACCCATGTGATTAGGCTAGATTGGGGACCTATTAGGACTAACAGCTTCCCTCACTACTGCGTTACGGCTCACTGCCCATGTCACCTCAGGACAAACCGGGATGAGGTGAAGGAGGGTATGAGACTGGGGTCACCTGCCCACAAAGTCTACCTGTAGTGAGGCCACGTTCTGGGTACTTGGTCAAATCTGAATCCCTGTTACTCACCTGAACTACGCTGTGTTTAGGGCGCCGTAGTTACTAACTCTCTCAAAAGAGTGTGTGTGTGTGTGTGTGTTTTGCATTCATTATGATTATTAACACTACATACAAGTTTTCGTATGTATATCAGAATTGTTTACCATATAATTTATAACTATATTTTTAGAGTAAATATTCTAGCCAGGGTTAACATTCAAGTTGCTGTGTGTCTTTAAACAATAAATAATGTTTTATATAAGGGAGTTGGAAATAATGGAGTAACACGTAAGAAAAAATCTTTATCTCCAAAAATAATATATTAGTATTATTTATAAGGAACACAATATAATCCTCTGTATATGACGATTTTTTCTTTAAGTAAACATTGGACAAAAAAGACGATGGAAATAACTGTGAAAAAATAACCTCATTGGTTTTTTCTTAAGAGAACTTTATGAAAAAAATAGAAAAAAATAGCCCAAAGAATAGCATGATTTGTGTGTTCTCATTTATTATAGAGGAGATGATCCCGCTGGCCGGTCCACCTGCCCACCGCACCATAAAGAGTTGAGCCTAACTCGGCCCCGCCAACAAAGGGACTTGATCCTCCTTGCTGGCCACCAGGGGGAGCCAAATCCCGTATGAATAGGAAGCTTTTTCCCTTCTGTGTTGAGAGAGATGGTTCTGGTGTAGGTGATTCTTACGTGCTCACCACAGTTATGGCCTTTTTTTGTATGACTTGACTATTCCATGTAATGATAATAATAATAGTAACTGTAATAATAATAACGTATTTAATTTTGAATTGGATCCACACTTGCTAAACAATAACAACTGAACATCATAAATTCTCAATGGTTATAAATACACCTTGATGACGACCTTCCAGTCTTCTTAACGTGTGTCAATATTACTCCTGTGTACTGTTTGCCGACATGTTAATAATGATTTTTTTATCTTTTTCCTTATTTTCTCTCTCTCTCTCTCGTGTGTTTGGTGTGTATGTGTGTGTGTGTGTTTGTTTATCCTAACCGTTTCGTTTGTATAAAAAAATAATCAGTGATAATATATATATTTACTTTTATATCTCAAAGTGAATCTCTTTACCAGTAGATCTATATATTCCTCTGTGACCCAACATCATCGATCCTGTTAACAGACATCTAGAGAGTGTAAATGTTGTGGACCAGATATTTCTAAGCACAATAAGACAGCATCTGTGTGTGTGTGTGGGAAGGAGGAGGCTGTGTGTGTGTGTGTGGGAAGGAGGAGGCTGTGTGTGTGTGTGTGGGAAGGAGGAGGCTGTGTGTGTGTGTGTGGGAAGGAGGAGGCTGTGTGTGTGTGTGTGGGAAGGAGGAGGCTGTGTGTGTGTGTGTGGGAAGGAGGAGGCTGTGTGTGTGTGTGTGGGAAGGAGGAGGCTGTGTGTGTGTGTGTGGGAAGGAGGAGGCTGTGTGTGTGTGTGTGGGAAGGAGGAGGCTGTGTGTGTGTGTGTGTGTGGGAAGGAGGAGGCTGTGTGTGTGTGTGTGGGAAGGAGGAGGCTGTGTGTGTGTGTGTGGGAAGGAGGAGGCTGTGTGTGTGTGTGTGGGAAGGAGGAGGCTGTGTGTGTGTGTGTGGGAAGGAGGAGGCTGTGTGTGTGTGTGTGGGAAGGAGGAGGCTGTGTGTGTGTGTGTGTGAAGGAGGAGGCTGTGTGTGTGTGTGGGAAGGAGGAGGCTGTGTGTGTGTGTGGGAAGGAGGAGGCTGTGTGTGTGTGGGAAGGAGGAGGCTGTGTGTGTGTGTGGGAAGGAGGAGGCTGTGTCACCTTCCAGAGAGCATTGTGTCCACCAATATGACCCACCATTGTCTGCCTCTGTACCACCAGTTGAGATTTCTATCATTTGTATCGCTCTTGTCGTTGGCCATATCTGGTAATATCGTCACCCGTGAAATTTATGTCCGAGTGTCCTGTGGGTGTCCTCCTACAAGCTCCTCTTCCTTTACTCCCACTCCTTGGAGGGATTCACCGTCTTGGGGGCTCTTCCCTCCGGAGCAGGTAAGGTTTTGTGATCCATCCAAGTGAAAAAATTAGGGGTCCGACCCTCCCCTTACCTCGACCCTATAGAACCATTCACATCAAGTCGTAAGGATTTCAGGCCTATTACAGCACTGCTATTTTTTATAAAGTGCTTTAATGGGATTAGAAAAAAAGTGGAGGGAAGATGACGCTTTTAGTGATCATCTTGAGGGCTAGGGTCGAGGGGCGTAATGGTGGGCATGAATAGTGGAGAGGAGGACACTGTGTCTCCTCCGTCACGTCTCCTGGAGGGGGGAAGGAAGGGGACAAGACCGTAGGGACAACTCGGTAATGCTGGTTTAATAAAGAAAAAAAAATTTCGTTTGACAGACATGTTTGTTTTAAGGTTTTAGTCGTATGATGGGCAGGTTTGTACTACATACAGACTCTGGTCATATAGCGGGACGTGAATGGTTTAAAATGGTTTGGTTCGGCTGATAAACTTGTTTTAAATGTCCCGTTACACGTCATACATGGGTTTTAAAAGGTATTGTCGTGGGAGGCTTTTGTTGGTTTAATAGCGGTTCACTCTATGGTGGTCTTGTATAGTACTGTACGGGCTGACTTTTATATTGTTATTATTAATAGTAGAGTTTTGGGTTTGGGTGTGATGATGATGATGATGATGATGAGTGGTTATGCAGAGGATGAGTGGTTGTGATGGTGGTGATGATGGTGGTGATGATGATGATGAGTGGTTATGATGAGGATGAGTGATTCTGATGATAATGAAGATGGGGCAGTGATGGTGAGTCAGTAATGGTGAGGCAGTGACGGTGGGGCAATGATGGTGTAACAGTGATGGTGGGGCAGTGATGGTGGGTTATTGGTGGTGGTGCAGTGATGGTGGTGCAACAATGATGGTGCAACAATGATGGTGTGGCAGTGATGGTGCAACAATGATGGTGTGGCAGTGATGGTGCAACAGTGATGGTGAGGCATAGTGATAGTTGGAAGTGATACCATCGGGCAGTGAGTGGCTTATGGCGTGTTGGGCATGGGTGGGGCAGCACGCACACGTTCGCTGTTTTTCATGCTGTTAACTCATTCCTCTCGCTGTTATTCCATGCTGTTAACTCATTCCTCTCGCTGTTATTTCGTGCTGTTAACTCATTCTTCGTGCTGTTAACTCTCTCTTCTACTGTTACTTCATGCTGTTAAGACTGACTCACATATTCTTCATGCTGTTAACTCACTGTTGCCGTTTTCTCGTGCTGTTAACTGCCGATTCTCTCCGCCTGTTGTTGTCGCTCCTTCACGCTTACCAGTTGTGAGGGAAGATTCATGCAAGAGGAAAAGGCAAGAGATAGAGAGAGGAGGGAATAGTGGAAGGAAGGAAGAGAGGAAGACAGGAGGAAGAGGAAGGGAGAGGAGGGGAGGGAGGAGGATGTCACTTCCGGGTGTAACGTCCGGAGTGGCGACAAAGAGAGAGGGTGAAGGATGCTGCCCCTTAGTACCCCCTGTCTACCTTACCTTCCTCCCCCTGTCTACCTTACCTTCCTCCCCCTGTCTACCTCACCTTCCTCCCCCTGTCTACCTCACCTCCCCCTGTCTACCTCACCTCCCTCCTGTCTACCTCTTCTTCCTCCCCCTGTCTACCTCACCTCCCCCTGTCTACCTCACCTCCCTCCTGTCTACCCCCTGATAAGTAGTATATCGGTAGACGTAATTAGCCAATAGACAAATGATACAATAGACATAGAATCGATTAATTAAACTTAGCGTAAATTTTAGACATTGTCGATGTAGACAAAGTAGACACGTGGTAGAAGTAGACACAAGGAAAAAATAAACATGGTAGAAATAGACAAATACGGTGGAATTAGACATGTGGTTGAAATAGACATACAGTGGAACTATCAGAGAATTGACCAGATAGACATGTTGGCTGAGTAGACATGGTTAATGATATAGCCATCAACTGGAAACAGACATACCCTCTTGTCCATCAGTAGACATATAGACGTGGCAGTTGATAAACCAAGGATTAGACATATGGTCTAACCCCTTTGGCTGCCGGACCAAAGGAAAATTCAGTCACTGAGATATGGCTGTGTACACGTAGTTAGTATATGTAGTCATGTGGGTGGTTCTGTGTACACGTATAGTCATGTGGGTGGTTCTGTGTACACGGAGTTATGTGGGTAGTTTCATGTACACGTAAGTATGTGGGTGGTTCTGTGTACTCGTATAGTCATGTGGGTGGTTCTGTGTACACGTGATTCAAGCGTGTGTAGGTGTATGTACACTTAGATAAAAATGTGGGTGGATGGGAGAACGGAAACTAAGGGAGGGTGGGTGGTAGCATCCATGCACCGCCCAGATTTCCCACCCACTTCCGGGCTCTCTCTCACCTGCTCTACTTTAGCATCCGGTGTGTGTGTGTGTGTGTGTGTGTGTGTGTGAGTGAGTGGCCCCAGGTTCGATTCCTTGCACGGTGAAACTAAAGTCAATGCTCCTTATACTAGTCACCTCTGCCAGCCAAATCATTTCATGGGAACCTGGATCTTGAGTGAGTTGGGAGTATCAAATTCCAGGGTATTGTTTTGCCAGTGCAGTTAGCTAGTGGTCCGATTTTCCTGTGCAATTCCCCGACACTCTTTAGATCTTGCAGGAAAATAATATTAGGCAAAGTCTCATAAAGTTATCATAATGTGGCGGCCTTTAGTTGTAGTGGATGGACTGCGTAAGGTAGCGATTGGACACTTGACATTTATATGAGTTTTCGGGGATTTATCGCGTGTTCGAGTTTAGGCGATTTCCTACACGCAGCGTCTAGTTTTACTTTCCCTTTGATATATGGCACAAAATATATGATTTTATGCATTAGAAGTATACATAATGACAGTTCAAATTATTCATACTTTGAGTTATGTACGTGAAATTGTATTTATCGTATGCTGTTACATGTACGAAAATTACCTGTAATGTGTTAACAGTGAGTATTTACCTTAGTCTCCCCATGACCAGTAAAATTCCTCTCAGAGCTTGTGGTTATATACAGGTGTTGGTGGCGGGTCATTCATCACACCTTAATTACCGACTCTC
The DNA here is from genome assembly GCA_958450375.1 of Homarus gammarus. Taxonomy (NCBI): domain Eukaryota; kingdom Metazoa; phylum Arthropoda; class Malacostraca; order Decapoda; family Nephropidae; genus Homarus; species Homarus gammarus. The sequence continues at coordinate 1,499,563 of CAUDMG010002164.1, read as the reverse complement.
CGCTGTGTGCTACCCCAGAAAATGTTATATTTTCAGACGCTAATTTATGAGACTTTGTTACTTTTTCTTTATATTCTTAATTGCTTTACTTCACTTGTTTATTTTATACTTAAACAGAAAAAAGTTAAGCTATACATATACACAGTAAGTGAGTATACCATCAGGGGTCACTTGAAGATTAGGCATCCCAGCTTATTAACCCCTTCACTATGGGGACGCCACCAGTAATGTTTTATTTGGTCAACACCAGACGATTGTATTCAGCACAGACAGGATCCCGTGCACAGGTGGTTATTAGGCTATCTCCCCCAAACACCGTACCGCAACTTAAGGGGGCTAAGTTAGGTTAGGATAGGATAGGATAGGATAGGTTAGGTTAGGTTAGATGAAATTATGTTGTGTTGTGTTGTGTTAGCGTTTAAGTGTTTAATCATCAGGTGAAAGAAACTCGGGTGCCAAACTTTCGGGTGATGCACAGGTAGTTGTATATAACACACTGGGGCTGAGGTCTCTACACCTTGTGAAGAGGAACACGGAAACAGATACTATGAGGTGGTTCATATCAGCTGAGGTGCTGGCTATGGCAGGATGTGTAATAGGTTTTGAGAATAATTAATAACAAATCTGCTATATAATGATCAGCGAGTTCCAACCATCACTGTGTAATTATGGGAGAGTCCCAAATATAATTACGTAATGACAAGCTTCAATATTTATGAACATCGAGAGTTTCAACCATAAGAGCTTATTATGTATGATTCACGTTCAGAAGTGGAATTCAAATTCACTTGTATTAAATTAACAGACTGAAACACACACACACACACACACGTACGTCATAAGAAATCCCAGCAGGAAGTAGGAAAGGGCCAGGCGTGTGGGCAGGCGCGGGCAGGGCGTGCGGGCAGTGGCTGAGGAGGGGGGAAAGGGGTGCGCGTGGCTGGCCTCGTCCGCTGCAGGTGACGCGCGCACACCACGTGACCACGCGCGTCGTCTGGGAAAAAATCTGACGTTCTTATCCTACCTGCAGGTGGCCAGACCGTGACGTTCTGGGAGGTATGTAGTGCCATGGGCCTTGTTTACACGATGATAACAGTTTAAACTCCAGCACCGTAGGGAAGGTAAACAAACTTGTTTTTCCTTGTAAGGAGAATCTTAAGGCACTGCCGAGATGGGTATGTTGAGAGTGTTAGGGGGCCCACAGTACAGAGAACCCCGGGTTAGGAAGGACGGAGAGCGTGGTGCGCGCGTGAGCCAGCGGCGACAAGCCTGGGTGACCGTGGGAATCCTCGCTCGCCCATGAAGGTCACCCACCCTCGTCAGCTGTGGAGGGGGAGTAGCGGTGGTGATGGGGGAATGTGAGAAGAGGGAACCTGATAGAGGAACATGTGAAGGGGGTAATAGGGGTGAAGGGGGTAATAGGGGAATTGTGAAGGGGTTGGTGGGGGAATTGAGAAGGGGAGATATGAAGGGGCGACCTGGATAAAGAATAGTACATAATGAGCACCTGTGGAGAAGGACCTGGAAGGTAGACCTGTTGAGGTAATAGTGAAAGGAAGAGGGCGGGTAACTTGCTGGCAGTCCTGTAAGAGAGATCAATGGCGGAGGACCTGTTAGGGGACTTGTTGGGACCAATAAGTCAGTTATTAGGGGAGATATTGAGGTAATGCTTGGTGGGGGAGTACCTGTTGGTGGTGGCCTTAGACTATACTGCTGTGGGTAGATGAGGGCAATGATGAATCTATAAAGGAAGGTTGAGGGACAAAAGTAACGAGTAATTGGTTATTCTATGCATCAATGTTTACTGTTCATAGAGCTGGTCGATGTGTCTAAGAAGCACTGTGTACACTGCTGCAGTACTAGTAGCAGGATGTAATAACTGTTGAAGAGCGACTCAGTGGGTTAAGGCGGCGCCAGTCTGAGAGCTTTGTTTGTATGTAGAGTAGGTTGATAAATCTACGTTTTCCTTATTGTATTGAGGGTAATACGCACGTCTAACTTATGTCATCGTTTGGGTTATTATTATTATTATTATTATTATTATTATTATTATTATTATTATTATAGTAATAATAATAATATAATCATACTAATAGTATTATGTTTCTGAGTCTTGGTCTTCTTCATACAGTACTGCCGGAGTATTGATATAAACATGAAAAGAAACAGACAGCTTAGTTCAGTTAACGTGTGGATGCTTTTACCAGTTGGCGTCATGGTAAAGATCTTATTAATGCCCCACGTGATAGGTGGACCCTCACGGAGAATACACCACAACCCTCCTCCCTGGCCAGGTAGATGATCCCCACCAGGTGAAGGACGAGGCAGACGGACGGGCGCCACGTGCAGGCAACGCGTGGCCGCGCGTGCCTGGGCTCCCACGGGCGGTCACCACACTCCCACGCTACTCTCCACACCTCCCTCCCGCCCCTCATCCCTCCCTCCCATTCCTCACTACCCATAATTTACCAGATTTTGCCACGTGCAAATACTAACCCGATGAATTGACGGGTGTGAGGGGATGGAAAGTGGAGAGTTTGTATGTTATTATATCGTGAATTTCACTTACACAAGCTTAACATATCCCTGGTGGTGGTAATGGTGTTCCTACCGTAAGTGAGCGCCGCTACAGGCAGAAGGTAGGGTTCTGTAGGTTAGGAGTAGGGCAGATTAGGCCAGGGTAGGCAAGGCTAGGTTGGGTTACTTTGGCTAGGTTCAGTACGGTACGGTAGCTTAGGGTAAGGTAGGTTAGAGTAGGGTAGGTTCGGTTAGAGTAGGGTTGGGTAGGATAAAGTAGGGTAAATTAGTGAATGCCTAGTAGACCACACAACAAAATCATTAACTAGTGATACTAATAACTAGGTATTCTCGTGCTGGTAGCTATCCGTGCTTAGAAATGTAAGCAAGGGTTAACATAAACAAAACAAGCTGGGTCAGTCTGAGAGGAACAGCCTGTAGAAGGTTGGGGGGTTGTGTTGTGTTTATCCTCCCTCGGTGTGTGTGTGTGTGTGTGTGTGTGTTTTAAGGCACTTTTTTTAACTCTTCAAGTAATGATTATCTGTCAACTTTGCATTTTCTGTTTGTCTATGATAATGAGTTGCAAAATACCAAAGACACTCTTACAAGGGAAAGGTTTGTTGAAGCTGCCATGAGAATCAGATAAAACGATAAAATATGACTTCCCACGCCCCCTGAGGCACACACACACCCACACCCACACACGCACACACACACACACACCCACACACGCACACCCACACACACACACACACACACACACATACATACCTCTACCTACCTGGTAGGTGTTGCAATGAAGGGTTTACTAGGATAGATAGATAGATAGATATATATTCTATAATATCGTCATACTAAATCACACTGGATCACCATGAACTACACACTACGTAGACAGTACACAGGTAGAACAAACAATGGTAAAGCGAGAGTCGACTTAACCCAGACATGTTCCCACTCCCTCCAACAAGCCGACAATGTGCTAAGCAATCGTCATAATACAGTAAGGTCACATTGCTTCAACATGTACATTAGAGAGTGCAGGTGTACAAACAATGGTTAAGAGTAAGTCTATATAACCCAGGATAACCCGAGGGAGATTCACACTAGCCTCTGAGACCAGGGTGAAGGAAGCGCTGGTCACCCCGGCACACGAGACTAGTGCCAGCTCTGCCTCTATTACTTCACCCCACAATTAACACTAAACGCAATATATATGTAAAACGCTTCACCATCTCACAATACTTATCGCTGGCGGCATTCTCAGAGACCTTCATCATCTTAGCAGGTCACAATATTTCTCACGAGGAATATCTTGGACACCGAGACACCCTATATCTTACAATACCTCTCACTAACAGCTTACAATACTTCTCATTAACAACATCTCTCAATACTTCTCAATAACATCTCACGATACATCTCACCAGCAGCTTCCTAGACTCAGGTGAAGGATGTTGTGTGAGAGAGATAACATCTGACCGTAATTACGAGAGGTGTGTGTAATGTCGGTGTTAAACCAGCAGGTGGACCAAGTGTTGTATGGAAGATGTGATATATGCTTCCATTCTTTAAGGTGTGTGTGTGTGTGTGTGTGTGTGTGTGAGAGAGAGAGACTCTACTAAATTGTCTTACTCATTTCTCCGCGCACCTGCCCTGGTTACCACACCTGAAGATCCCCCCCCCCCCAAACATACAGTACATAATAACGGTTACCCCTCGTGTACCAGGATGGCCGGCCCAAGGGCCACCTAGGCGTGAATTTGTTTAAAGTGTAAAAGCTGTCACCAACACAACAACCACACATCCAGGTTCCCAATTACTGCTGGGTAGACAGAGGCAAATGGCGTAAAGAAACTTGCCCATAGTTTCACCCTGCCCGAGGATCGAACCCGGTCCCACTTATTTGCGAGGCGACCTTGCTGACCATACATACATACATACATACATACATACTGAGGGTTGACACAGCACCCAGGTTTCCGGCACACAGTTAAGACTCAGTTCACACGGGTCTAGAGAAATTAATTATAAGTCCACAAGAAACTTAACAATATTAATAAATACAAGAACAATAATAACGAACAAAGGCGATAATTATAGCCTAAGTGAATTGGTTGGAGTCTTGTTAAAGTCACCAGTTAGGGTTAAATTTAATGTACGAAGCGGGTGAACGTGAAGATTAGGCACCCCAGCTTATTTCACTATACCTGGGAGGTTTGATTAGGTTAAGTTAGGTTAGGTTAGATTAGGTATGGATTGGTTGTCAGGTTAGGTTAGGTTAGGTTAGGTTAGGTTAACGTTCAGGTGTTTCAACATCAGGTGAAATACTGTAAGCTGGGGTGCCTAATCTTCACGTGATCCTACGGTGCTTGGTGAACCCGGAACTGTTTCACCGCCCATAAGAACTGTAAACTTAATGTACTTACTTACTGCTTATAATCTGGAGATGTGTTCAATCCATTATCATCATCATTACAGTAGCGGAAAATACTGAAACAAGTTTATGGTGGATTGATAATATTGAGGTCGATAATATCACAGGGTTCCCACGCTCAGGAAAAGACGTTTTTCTTATTGATCATGAAAAAGTTGGGAAATTTCGCTTCTGTTACTTTTTATAATGATGTTAAATCCCCGAATAATATGGGTGTGGCTGCCTATTGTCTTTGTACCGTTAATGTATTATTGGAAAACATTTATATTCATTTTATAACTATTTCACTATTTACAAATGACGAGTCTAGATTTACTATTTAATTTATACATATTCATTCTATAACTAATTCACTATTATTATTTAGAAATTTGTTTTATTATTGACAAAAATGTGGAGTTAGTGTGTGTTGGGTCTTGAGTTGTTATCTCATGGTGGCATTAGTTTTGTATTTTATTTGTTGTATAATAAATGTCGTTATAATATAGTAAAAGGGGAGGATATGACTACTATATCCAATATTACATCGTGTATTTATATCAGGTCAAACTCATGAAATTTTATCACACACGCACAATAATTCAACTACTAATACGGTAACAGCTGTCAGACATTCACTTAACAGTACAAGTGCAAATACTGGAGTAAGAGTTAGTGAAGCCAGGAGTAGGTGAGGCGGCGTAAGAATACCTGCAGTAATTACTTTAGACCATAAAAACTTCCAGGTATTGATTATAACTGGAGATAAGAAGAGACTCCACGATTGTGAATATTAAATGGTTGTTCAGAGGTAGGTGTGTGTGTGTGTGCGTGTGTGCAAGTAGCGGGGTCCAGGGCCAGGAACAATGAGACATTTTATGCTGCCATTAAATCATGGTCGGGATTCCTTGGGCGTTGCCTTCACCCTGGGAGCTGCCTCGTGTATGTGTGAGAGAGAATCGTGAACCTCGTCCTATTAAGCTTTAAATGTATCTGCTGTTTCATTTAGAATTGACTTTTACTATCATAAACATAGCCATTTTTTTATATAAATACATTACACTAGGCTGGGCTAAGATAAGATGGGTAGGTAGGTTAGGTTATTAATAGTACTTTTTATTTATGTTTATATAAGGATTACAAACGTGTTCGTCCATTTAATATACAGACCAGATTTAGTTCTCGAAATAAATAATTGTATAGAAATTGTCGCTGGTTCTCAGTTGTCGCTCTGGTTCATCGTATTAATATTAGGGTCATCTTATCTCCTTCACATGTGGGGGTCAGTTACACTCACATGGTAATAATAATAATTATATTGTTACTAATTACAGTATTATTATTATTGTTATTCTTATTATTATTATTGTTATTCTTATTATTATTATTGTTATTCTTATTATTATTATTGTTATTCTTATTATTATTATTATTGTTATTCTTCTTATTATTATTGTTATTCTTCTTATTATTATTATTCTCGGCCAATGTAAACTAGTGTCATCTACCTATGATCATGGCGCCTCCCCTGACTTAATTCTGATCCCTACACACACACACACACACACACCACAACCTCTGCTGCAGGAGCTGTAAGGATCACACCGGAGACCTGCAGGTATTAACATAAACTAGATCCCCACCACTCCACGGTGTCCCTGTCCTCCTCTCCCAGGTAATACAGAATTAGTCTTACACTTTGTTGAATAAACATTTCGATGTCCCAAGCTTTATCAGGCTAATCTGCCACTATTACATTAGCATATATACCCAGTGTAGGACCGAGGCGCGGCAGTGTAGGACCGAGGCATGGCAGAGGAATCCATTTCCTTTATCTTGTTGTTATCTCACAGCACACACGGTTACCCACCTCACTACCTGAAGTCTTCTGTACTTCGCGAGTTCTCATACAACTCTCAGGTTTATGATGTATGGTGTATAGTCTACCTGTATACATGTTATTGTTTGTATATTTTTTATTACCTCTTATTGGAAGGTGTGTTAGGCAGGTGTGTTAGGTAGGTGAGTGTTGGGCAGGTGTGTATTAGGCATTTGTGTTGGACAAGTGTGTTGGGCAGGTGTGTATTAGGCATTTGTATTGAGCAGGTGAGTATTGGGCAGGTGCGTGTTAGGCAGGCGTGTTTTGGGCAGTTGTGTTAATTAATTATGTGTTGGGCAGGTGTGTTGAGCAGGTGTGCGTTAGGAAGTTGTATTAGGTTTGTGTGTCTTGGGCAGGTGTGCGCTGGGCAGGTGTGTGTTAGGCAGGTGTGTCTCCCTGGGTTTAGGTGTCCTGACCAGCATTACTGAATTGTTGATGTCACATTTACATAGAGTGAAGCGCCCAGTCCTCCTCCCAACACGGTCCTCCTCCCAACACGGTCCTCCTTCCAACACGGTCCTCCTCCCAACACGGTCCTCCTCCCAACACGGTCCTCCTCCCAACACGGTCCTCCTCCCAGCACGGTCCTCCTCCCAGCACGGTCCTCCTCCCAACACGGTCCTCCTCCCAGCACGGTCCTCCTCCCAACACGGTCCTCCTCCCTCTGGGGTTTCTTCATGGCCGAGTTTAACACCACCGTAACTAACCTGAGACGACACCCGGACTAAGGCCACAGTCTAATTTAGGTCATATTAAACTCACTCTACTGAACATGACACAAGCAGCTAGAGCCGTGTACTGTAAGGGTAGATAATAGATTTATAGATAGATAGATATTTATTCAGAGAAGCTCACAGAGATTCAGCATGTACATAAACAGGAAAGATAAACAGTGTACATAAACAGCGTAGGCAAACAGTGGTAAACGGTAAGTTGATTCTACCAAAGGATAGTCGAAGAAAACCATCCCTCACAACACAGTCAGTATCCGCATGACTGAACCTTTTGGGAGCTGTAACACTCTTCAAAAGGCACCGGGCAAAACACACTTACAATTTAACATTAAAATAGCATATAATTACAATTTCGAGTTTAACAATTGTATAATCTGGCGTCAGTACACACACACACACACAGAGCAGGTAGTGGAGACATATTAAGTGCACTGTACAGGGTCGGGGGCGCCTCAGGTAACGACAGATTCTAGGGTATTTTTTTTTTTTTTTATTATTATTATTTATTTATGACTGGGGGGGGTGGCTAGAATTTTACTAACATTAATTTTTTTTTTTGAAAGACTCCTTCTCCCACTATGCAGGAGTATTGACTCTCACCTGTTTTAGCTATTAATCAACTTTTTCCCACATTAACTGAATATTTGTAAAATTTTTGTCTATTCCACGAAATCTAAAAACTGAAATAAATTCTGCAACTTTTTGAAGGGGGAAGGAGAGGGCGTAGAATGGGAGAAGAGGAGAGGGAGAAGAGGAGAGGGAGAAGAGGAGATAAAGTGAGAATATGACAGAAAGTGAGACGAGATGAAAAAGGTAGAGGGGAGGAACGGGAAGAAGGGGAAGGAGAGGGTTAAAATAGAAGGGGTGACTGAGAGAGAGAGAGAGAGAGAGAGAGAGAGAGAGAGAGAGAGAGAGAGACTTTATAATGGGCGCTGACAGTAAACAAGAGGGGGGGGGGGGGTGACCAGTACCATCCTCCTATGTTCAGTCTCAGAGGACACTACGGTGAGTGTTCCTCGTAACGGGAGATTCTCTACTAGATATTATACTTAATTAATTAACCTAATCCAACCTAACCCAACCCAACCTAATCTAACCCAACCCAACCTAACCTTACCTAACCCAACCTAATCTAACCTAACAAAATCTAACTTAACTAATGAATTAACTTAACCTAACGTAACCTAACCTTAACTAGTTGACCTAACCGAACCTAACCTTAGCAGTGAGTTAATGAGTGAGTCAGTGAGTCAGGCAGTCAGAGATACGCGGCCTGTAATTAGATACGGCGGCCTGTAATGAATATTCTCGTAGGAACATTACAGAATCATCAGTTCCGTGCCTGCCTGCCTGCCTGCCTGCCTGCCTCAGTATCATGGCCGGTCCTTGCAAGTGATTTACGAGCATCTGGTCTTATTACCCGTTTTGGGAATCTTGCAAAGAAAAATGAGATTATAATGGAAGGTTCCCATATGTGAGGTGTAATTACTCTCTCTCTCTCTCTCTCTCTCTCTCTCTCTCTCTCTCTCAAAATTTGCACGTTAGTATTTTTAATTTGGAATCATCTGAAGATTAGACACCCTTAGCTTATTTCACCTGAAGAATACGTACATAAACACAACTTAACCTACCGTACCGTACTGTACCTTACTGTACCGTATCCTAAATCCTCAAGGTGGCGTTAAGGTGGTTAATCATCAGGTGAAATAAGCTGGAGGTGTCTAGCCTTCAGGTGATCCAACTTACCATTGATGTGAAGATTATAATACCACACAAGTTTAGCGCCATTATCACCTTTGTCTCTAATTCTCAAAGATTCTGACATTAATTTATTTCATCCACCTGGGGGCATGAGAGAGCGTCCGACAGACATTCTTACTAAACAAAAATTTGCATAGGTTTCTAATTATTAAAAGATCCTTAAGATAAAGTTTTGCCAGATAGTGGGGGAACTGGACGGGTATCTAACTGACTCTCTTGAATAATAACAGAGTTGGTGTCGAATTTGTACTACGACTAAAAACATTGGAGTTTGTTGTTACTTTAGGGAGAAGAGTTATGTGGGGATATTTATGGATCTTGCGTCTTGGTTATCAGATATTTCGTACGATATTGTTAGTCCACTTGGAGGTGTGTGAGAGGTGTTAATAAGTGGCTTGTTAAACTATATCAAAAAATGTTGTAAGTGAAACTGCCGTCGAAAGTGTACTGAGACTCTTCTTTGGATAGATGGCTTCTCTTATCGTACTGAGACTCTTCCTTGGATAGATGGCTTCTCTTACCTCTATCCTTATCATTATCCTTATACCTATTATTATCCTTACCCTCCTTATCCTTACGTGTCTTTGTTAACTCGGGTATGGAGTTATTGTAGAGTCTCAGTACAATTCCGATGACTTTTTCTTTTTATGTTTTTGCTAAAGTGAATCAAGTTGATGCTTCTATACCAGCAGATAAAGGAGGTGGTGGGGGGGGGTGTGATAACTATGATAATAATCTTAATCCGGGTTCAGCCTGGGTAGGAAATATTGCTAATTATAGTATTTATTTCCCAGCGTAAAAGATAATTTCAGACTTCGTATAATATATTTGTTAAGGCAAGACTACTGTGACGAGGGTTTATATTTCTGAATGAAACAAAGGAATCGAGGTATTAGACGCCCCAGAGAGTGGCTGGTTCTGATCGAGAGGACTGGCTGGCTGGCTGGGTGCGCCTGTGTTCCTCCAGCACCTAATCAAGTCAACTGGGAAATATCCATAAACATTCTACCTGGCTTGTACTTGTCGCCCTTTAAAAACTAGCGAACATCCTCCAGGCTTGTTGGACACGAGAGAGAACATAAAACTCTCCCCCATTTCAGCTCTTCTGACCCACCAATAATTGTGGCTGCAGGCGTGGAGCTCTGGCGAGGGTTTGGGGTGGGGTGGGGGGGGGGGGAAGATGGAGATATGGAGGGAAGGGGATGTGGAGGAAGGGGCGGGTGTGGGGGTGTGGATGAAGGCAGGGGTGTGGTAGCATGTGGAAGGGGCCATTAGTGTGGGGGGTGTGGAAGGATGTGGAGGGAGGCAATGGTGTAGGGGTGTGGAAAGCGGTTGGGGGTTGTGGAAGGATGTAGAGGGAGGCGGTGGTGTGGAAGGAGGCAGGTGTGTGGAGGAAGGGAAGGTGCGGACAGGGGTACATGGGGAGCCTCAGTCGTGTTCGCCCTCCTTGAATGCTTCGATAAATATTCACAACGGAGGTTTTAATGTGGGCGGAGTGACGGGTGTGTTGTGTCTCGCTGCTGACGCCAGGAACACCAGCCGGGACGCACCACTCTCAGAACTTACGGTGGGACGCTGCTCTCAACAATGCTCTCCGGTCAAATAGCGCCCCGGTCAAATGGCGCCCCGGTCAAATAGCGCCCCGGTTAAATAGCGCCCCCTCCTACTCCTAATGGGCCCCAATATTGATAGCTTGGTTAGAGTGGGTTGGGTTGGGTTAGGTTAGATTGGTATCTGCAAGGATTTAGAGGCTGGCTCATCTGACCTGTGACCTGGCGCCCCAATGACCTGGATACTGTGCGTTTCTTGGGTTTCATACAGGAGAAGTTAGACCATAGGAAGATGTTCCCCCAGACGACAGGTACTGAGGTGAGGGAGTCTCATTAACTCTTGTATTAGACGGATGAATTTACCTGTGTTATGGATCATTGTCCTGAGAGGTCTTTAGTCCGAAAGTCTAACCTAACCTAACGCAACCTAACCTAACCTAACCAATCTAACCTAACCTAACCTAACCAATCTATTCATCTACCCTACTCTCCCTCCATCCATTCCTCTATCCCTCCATATATATTTTTTTATATGAATTATATATGAACTGTAAACATTAATATATAGTGTGAACATTCTATAATAGTTCAAACAGGCTCTATTACCTGTAAACTCTACCGAATAATATGGCTCAGAGTCTCAAAGATTTCTAAGTTAAATTTTCCCTTAGATGTTATTACGACCAAACATAGTTACTAAGATCATTAAATAAACGGGGTAGAAATGTCAACCAAGATGGCGTCGGTATTGCACAGAGACTCTATGTTGGCGAGAAGGAATAAAGGTGAGAGAGAGAGAGAGAGAGAGAGAGAGAGAGAGAGAGAGAGAGAGAGAGATGTATCAAGGAAGAGAATGAATCCTTAACAGTGACCGCGACTGCAAGAATGAACCAATGAAGAGTCGAAGATAATTGACAAAGCTGCAGTGGGAGGACAGAGGTGAGGGTTGAGGCTGTGTGAGGCTGTTGAGGTCAAGGAATATGTCAGTGAGTTATGTCTGAGGAATGAGACTCTCTGACAATAGAGATTAATTGCCTTTGAAATGTGATCGTCCAAATATAGACAGGAGGAGGTATTGGTGATTCGAATTTTATGCTTCGGTTGGTTCGGTGACTCGTTGTGAAGCGTTAAGGATTCACGTTAATTTTGCACGTTGATTTTTTTTTCTCCTAACTGGTGATATGAGAGAGAGAGAGAGAGAGAGAGAGAGAGCTATCGTGTGTGCTTCCTCTTGACATCATTTCCTCTCTATACGTCCAGTAAAACCTAACTTATAAGAACATTAGAGGATATATGCTGTTATAATTGTGGAATAGGAACAACTATATAATTAAGTAAGAATAGAACAAAAAGTACTAGTTGTTTTTTCTCGACACGTTGGTCATGGCGTTGAGGTTAGTGGCGTTGATCACCTTCCCTTAATGGTTCAGCTGGGTGGTTCAGGTCTTCCGCACCAAGGAGTGACACTGGCTGGTCATGGTTAACACTCGTGCCTGTAATACTAGATGGCTGTGTCTCTCACTGCGGTGTTGTCATCCTTAAAATGTAGTTGGGGGTTGATTCTCCTGTTGATGATGAGCTTAGGAGGTCTTTACACCACACAGCGAGAGAGTGAAAGTTGAGGATGGTGTTTTACATTAATGCCCCTTAACACGACGTTTAATAAGGAAAGTAATCAATTCAGAAACATTTATACAGCAACAGTGTAGTATGAAATTGTAGTAAGCACGTGCATCATCAAAAAAACATTTATACCAAAACATTCATTACACACAGGTCGTCATCAGCAAGGGAATACATATAACCTTTTAACAGACGAGGATGACTGCTAAAGTGCGTTCTTCATCAGGTAACATAAACCCGAGACTAACCAAAACCAACCGAAGCTTTCCCCACCAGGATGTTCATGTGGCCAGAGATGCCGACTGTGATGCCAGGTCAAGAGTCAGGTACCATGTTAACGACTCCCTTTCTTTAAGTTACTACTCCTGTTGTCTGAGGTTAAGAGATAAGTCATTACTTCGAGTACATCCCGGAGAATATTGTCTGTAGCGATTCTCATGGACTGGGGCTTCACACACACACACACACACACACTCACTCTGGTGGAAGAACAAACGTGTACAGGTAGTGGGTACGACGCTTCAAATTAATGCGGAAATTGATTAAAAAATGCTTAGCAAACTTTTTTTTCTGGGACGGTCTTCATCAGGTGTAAAAGCAGTGTTTGACAGATACCAGTAGCGAACTATCAAAGGATCATCACGAAGCAGTTGGACAGGTTACGAGAATACACTCAAACCGCTACCCTCAACAGCTGCGGAGTTCATTCCATAATATAATGGAAACGATTTATTTTATGTCTAGAACAAATTACCTTTCAGTTCCTCAGCGATCACTTGGCGGTGAAGTGGCTGATTGGGAGCCTGTGGGAGCTGAAGATATTGAGGCATTAGCCAGGAATGTTGTCAGTCCTCCGAGTAGTACATTCCTTGTGGCAACCTGGAGGGACACGCGACATCTTACACTGTGTCGAGAATCATAATAAAATATACTGATATCGTAGAACAGGTTACAGCCGTAGACAATGGTTCATGCGATTGCACATCACAATGCTCAATGTAATTTACAAAAATATGACTGTGTGCCTTGCAATCAATGGCGGCAGTGATGTAATGCAACTTTTTTAGCCTGTGACAAAAAGCTGATGGAAAGATTTCCGTTAATGTCCATGACTCGTGGGTGGAGAGTGTTGACTGTTAACTGGCCCATTAACTTGTGGGTGGAGAGTGTTGACTGTTAACAAGCTCATTAACTTGTGGGTGGAGAGTGTTGACTGTTAACAAGCCCATTAACTTGTGGGTGGAGAGTGTTGACTGTTAACAAGCCCATTAACTTGTGGGTGGAGTGTGTTGACTGTTAACAAGCCCATTAACTTGTGGGTGGAGAGTGTTGACTGTTAACTGGCCCATTAACTTGTGGGTGGAGAGTGTTGACTGTTAACTGGCCCATTAACTTGTGGGTGGAGAGTGTTGACTGTTAACTGGCCCATTAACTTGTGGGTGGAGTGTGTTGACTGTTAACATCAAGCCCACTAACCAAGAAGTGACCCTGAGCTGCATCAGTTCTGGCTGGTCTAAATTTCTCGTTCATTCACTCGGTCAGAGCTGCTATTCACTGAGCTGAACAAAGCAGTATATATTATTCTTGAACTTCACGCCACTCAGCTGTACAGTCAGGGATAAGAAACTCGAACTTTACAGATACAGAAAAAGTGTCACTGGTAATGTTGTTGCCACCGGGGTAGAACCAAACGGTGGGTAATTTCGGTAAAAAAAAAATATATATTTCTTTGAGGGGGTCCGATGAATTTGGAACGGAGCAATCCTGTTGTCTCGCAAGGGTTGGTAGGCGTGGTTGGGAGACATTGCCTATCTCTCATGGTCGGCATAATTTAGTTATTTAATTCAAAATATAAAATTAGTTCGTTACATTATGATGGTGGATAACACTATGCCTCATGAGCCTTTATCAAAAGCCTTTATTCATGGTGTCTTTTTTACCGAGTGTACCACGAATTGACCACCACGTGTCCAACCTAACCTTTACCTTACCTCCCCAGGTCGAGTTAGGGTGTTTAATTTTAGGTGATCCCATGGAAGAGACAAGTAAGAATTATACCTTCTACCTTGAGGAAACTTGAGTGTATTGGTGCATATTACCTCGGTGAAAGTCTTAACCAAAATCCATAAAGCAATATAATGATCATCCATGCAATCAGTGTGACCCTTGACAAAAACTGGCCTGGTTACCCAAGCTGAATATCCGGCCCCCTGGAGCTACACTGCTGGGTTTTCACCACTCGGCTGATACGTGCAGAGAGTTTACCTTTAAGAGCCCTTTTGACATCACTAGTGTAATGGTCATATTATGATCTTCGAATTTTCTGACTTTAAACTATAATTCGTACACTAACAATGGCATAATCACAATGTAGGTATATTTTAAGTTTCCTCTAAGTTTACTATCCAAGGTAATCGAATTTACTGTATAATATAAATGTAAAAATAAAATATAATAAAATAATAAATAAATAATGAAGTGATAATCGTGGTAACATTCTGATATGTTCTTATTATCACCATGTTATGTGTACTATTCCAGATGATACGAAATGTTACATAATAATTCCTTGAGATACATGTACAGTATATATCAGGTGCCACTAAGAGAGTTTAGGCTAAATAAAGAGTTTTATTATCAGTATCAATAATATTAATCCAGGTCTGTCTCTAGGTGAGTCAGTCAGTCAAGCTCGTCATTCATTGAGCTGACTGAGGCAGCTAGTACGTCAAATTCTTGGTGCTTCTTCAGTTTCATCATGACACAGGTGAAAGTGCAGTAGAGTGACACCAACAGGTAACATCTTAAAAGCTTCCACACACTCACACATTAACGTGGATATTAAGAATAAAATTAGTTACGTCTTCTCTCCGTATGACCTTTATAGCAGAGTGGCGCAGCGGAAGCGTGCTGGGCCCATAACCCAGAGGTCCGTGGATCGAAACCACGCTCTGCTATCCTCATTTTATCCAAGTCCTGATCGTAAAAACGGATTTTGTTTTCATAAAATATTCTAAAACAAATGCACCTCCTGTGATGAAACTTGGGAGGTGGTGTCGGGAAAAACAGGTCAAAGGTCAAAGCTGCAGGAGGTTATCCTGGCCGGACTTGGGTATGTGCCCCGAGGTACAGTTGTGGACAAAGAGAATTCAGCAGGGAGGGAGAGTAAGATGCGTCTGCCTCATGATTAAACGAAAAAATCAATTTGTGATGTGGGTAGAAAACCGCAGACTTTTAATCGCCACTTCTAATGGACGTGCCAAGTCTCTACCTACTACTACAACTTTGCTGTCACTTGGAATCGAGTATGACGATCATCTAGCTATGATACAATGAAATGAGTTATAGAGGATGTCACCTTCATTGGTAAGAGCTTGTCTGCCTTTATATGCAGTCGGGCTCAGTCGAAGGTATTGACACCTCGTGCGGCGCTCCTCCAAGCGTTACGGTGTGAAATGATTGTCTCCAAGGTAAGTGGGTCGATTTGGCACTTTTTCAGGTTTATCTTAAGACTATCCTTATACCTTTGCTCACCAGCGTTAAGTTTACTATTCGTTAGGTGATTGTAACGTAGCTGCTTTGGCAGTCTACTGTTGTCCATGCGGGTAACATGGCCAGCGTAGTTGTTCAAGGATAATGGTTGCCTCGATGCTCCCACAGTTAGTGTCAGCGAGAATACTAGCATTTGTTCTCTTGCCTTCCAGCGGACTTGGAGGATGGAACATAGACTATGCTGGTTAAAGTTTTCAATTGCCTTGAGGTGCCTCCTTTATGTGACGTATGTCTCTCTGCCATAAAGCAGGGCGGGGAGGACCACTGCTCGATATACGTGCAACTTTGTATATAATTTCAGCTCCCTACAGCTGAAGACATGAGTACTGAGTCTGACAAAAATCTTCAGATGTTGAATCTCTTCTTCCTTGTCTGCAGTGATGGACAGGTGGGGGCCGAGATACTGACAGTGGGAAACATAGTGAGTGTAGTACCGTTAAGCTGGATGGATGGTAGAGGTGTAGCCTAACTAGGGCAGGCTGAAAGAAAAACTGAGTCTTATGTGCATTCACCTCAAGGCCAAAGTGTGCATACGCGTCTGTGTAGGTGTTCAAGATCTGTTGGTCGTGTTCAGTGTGAGGGACAAGGGTGAGGTCATCTGCATACTGAAGCTGAGTAATGGAAGCTGCCGACATCTTTGTTCCTGCCTGAAGTCGTCTTATGTTGAAAAAGACCCTTCATCTGGTACTCGATGTCCACCCCGCCGGCTAAATTGGCATTGGCGCAAGTAAGGAAGGCAGTCAAGAAAATGGAAAAGAGACTTGGTGCCCGTACACATCCTTGTTTTTCTCCCGTTTGGATGGGGAAGAATTCAGATTGGGTGCCGTTGTGCAGGAAACTGCCTTCGTGCCATCATGGAGTTGCCTCACAATGGCGATGAATTTGGGTGGGCAGCCAAAACGGCCGAGGGTCTCCCATAGGGCTTCCCTGTCGACCGAGTCGATGACCTTGGTTAGGTCGATGATGAAGGTCATGTACAGGTCACGGTGCTATTCTCTGCACTTTTCCTGTATCTGGCGGGCAGCAAAGATCACGTCAGTGGGGCCACGTGATGGTCTGAAGCCACTTTGATATTCTGGGAGGAAGTTTTACGCCTCAGGAAGAAGTCTGCTAAGGAGGATTCGGGCGATAATCTTGCCAGCTATGAACAGCAGCGAGATCCCGCGGTAGTTACCATGGTCTGACCGGTCTCCCTTGTTCTTATTAATATTGACGATGGAGGCGTTTTTAGGGGCTTGGGAATTTCCTCCTTTTCCCATATATTCTCGAGGTGTGAGTGGAGACAACTGGTAAGCAAAGGTCCTCCTGATTTATACACCTCGGCCGGGATTCCATCAGGCTCTGAGGCTTTGTTATTTGTCATCTGTTTGATGGCAGTAGCTACCTCATCCATGGATGAAGGATAGCTCAGGTTGGTCAGCTAGATGCTGAGGGACCTGCTGGGGAATCTGGACACCCACAACGGTGTTAAAACCTCTTTTGGAGGCTTGTTGCCTTGGCCATTTTAGGACAACGTGAGGAAAGAGCTTGGTACTGACGAGCCAATGATCAGATCCGCAGTGGTTTGAGCAAAGCATGACTTGGGTGATGAGGACATCTCGGCGATCACTTTCTCAGACAATGATTTATTCAATGAGATGCCAGTGTTTCGATCGTGGGTGTTGCCACGAAGCCTTGAACTTGTCGGCCTTCCTAAACAAGGTATTGGCAATAGTGAGGTTGTGTGCATCACACTTGCTGAGGAGGAGTAGGACGTTGGGATTGCACTTTCCTAGTCCATTTCTCCCTATAATTATCTGCCAAATGTCAGCATCTCTGTCAACTCTGGCATCGAAGTCACCTAGGAGCACACTCTTATCGTCTTTGGGGATAGAGGTTAGCACTCTGTCGAGGTCGGCGTAAAAGGCCTCATTGATGTCATCTTCTACATCCAGTCTTAGGGCATGTACACTGATGAAGCAGGCATGCTGTGAGTGATTTAGTTGGACTAGGAGTGTAATGAGGCGCTCGTTGAACTCAACAGACATTTCAGTTAACCTATTGAGGATGCATTGGCGGATGGCAAACCAACTCCATAAATGCAGTTTCTCTCCGCAGCAGGCTTACCCGATCAGAAAAAGGTATAACCAGACCCCTGTTCTGTGAGTACACCCTCGTCTGCGAGCCGCGACTCACTAATGACTGCAATGTCGATGTTATATCTAACCAGCTCTTTTGCCACAGGAGCGGTTCTTCTTTCAGGACGCTCATTTTATTTTTAATTTTCGTATTTCTTTATGGTACTTAATAATAATAATAATAATAATAATAATAATAATAATAATAAATCGTAGTAAACAAAATTGTTAATAAAAATAAAATAAAATAAAATAATAATGATAATAATATTTACAGTAATGATAATAATAATAAATTTTATTATTATTATTATTATTATTATTATTAGTAGTAGTATTAGTATTAGTATTAGTATTAGTATTAGTATTAATTTTATGATCATTATTATTTTATTTAAATTTTTTATTTTTATTAACAATTTTATTAACTACGATTTATTATTATTATTACTAATATTATTATTATTAAGTGCCATAAAAAAATACGAAAATAAAAAAATAAAATAAAGTGTTGTGTTGTGTTGTCAATAGAAAGAGAAACAATTGAGACCCTGCAATTATGTGTAAATGAGGCAGAAAGTCAGATCAGCAACCTGGGACTTGGTCACAATTTTTGTGATGCCATATAGCAGCAGGGTCTACCATTAGACAACACATTATGCTTCCAATATCTTCCCAGGTGGTAGTACCTCCCTGTTTGGTAGCTGCCTACTACCTACTACCTGGAGCTGCCTGAAGGTTCTCAAGGACAGTAGCTTTGCCAACGCCAAACAGCTAGGCAACATTGTCACACCCAGATAGGCCATGCATTGCCAGAAGCTGTGGGGCAATCTTGGTGTGTGTCGTTGCTGTTGCTGCTACATCAATCATGGCTCTGTCTGGACGAGTGGCTCCCATGGTCAATTGGCAGCTGAGGCCAAGTTTGTGGTAGAAGTGGAGGAGGAGCCCGAAGACGTCTGTATCATCACATAATACATTTATGCTTGTGGCCCCATTTTCTGCAAGGTTCGCCATTTGTTGTACGATGATAACGTCTGCCTCTTCGTGGTAAGTTGTTAAATCACTCCTCCGCCGAAGGACAACACCACTGACTTGTACGGGTATTGGATATGTACCGGTTATGATTAGCTTGGTCTTGTTCTAAAGTCCTCTTCTGATCAATTCTTCACAGACTATGTTGATGAGCTGGACTTTATTACCAGCTCCCGTCAGGAGTGACTTCTGCGGTGGCAGAGAACTCTGTGGATTGAGGCGATGGTGCTGAATGACATGTTGACCAGCTCGTGTCGATCTTGTCGAAATCTTAATGCTGTAGTTCATGTAGCGGTCTAAGATGACGAATACATCACTGTCCACGTAGTCCTGGGTAGTTCCCTTGTAGGGCCAGTGCACACACCACAGAATGGCACATCCACCAATGATGAGGATTTGTGTATCCGGTGATAGACGGACGGAAACCAACTCTTTGAGTTTCTTCTTGAGTGTCGACTTTGAAGTGGCAATGAGCATACCTCGGGACTCTGTGAACATGGGTGTTGGAAGAGGAGCTAGCTCGTCCTTGAGGACAGTTGTTAGTTCTACGTCCCTCGCTTGGTGTAGACCCAACAATCTGTAGTAGATGAGATTAATGTCATACACATCTTTGCCTGATACTCTCGTGGACTTCTTCTTGATTTTCATTGTGATGAATTTCTTCGAAACTGGACCATGGACCCCTGATGGCAAGGAGTTATCAAAAGACACCATCTGTGCTTTGCCTCAGTCAACAGCTTGTGAACATTCACGGATTCAGGACCAACCTTTCCAGTGACGATGATCATGACACCACAAAGAGTGTTCATTCTTTCCTTATAGACTACATCATGTTATTACAGGTTTCCGTAGTGTAGTGGTTATCACGTGCGCCTCACACGCGCAAGGTCCCCGGTTCGATCCCGGGCGGAAACATGATTATTCTTTTTATGAAAGTTAAAAATCATCACATTATGTAGTGTAACGAGATCTGTTTAGCACTGTGAAAATTTTCCTGTGTTTGTTTTGTAGAGCCAGTGTGTTTAAGCTTGTACTGACTGTGTTTGTTTAATATTTTAACACGAACTATGATAATTGTTTGTTCACAAGACAAGTCATCTATTTAGTTATAAGTTACTACTACTTTGCTGTTACTCGGAATCGATTATGACGATCATCCAGCTATGATACAATGCTGTGAATTATTTAGGATGTCACCTTCGTTGGTGAGTTCCGAGCTGACTAAAGAGGCCGATACGGGACCTTCATGGTCGATCACAGATGTTGCACATGTGAGGGGCTACATCTAGTGCGGGAGGGGCGGCGACAGCGTCTTTCTGGCGTTGGCGCTTGTCTGCCTCGTTATGCAGTCGGGCTAACTCGAAATTATTGACACCTTCTTGGGTGTTGTTCCTCCAAGCGTTACGGTGTGGAGTAATTTTCTCCCAGGTGAGGGGCTAACCCACCCACACACACACCTCTCCCTCCCTCACACTAACATACAATTTACATATAAAATCTTTGTTGTTATTATTTCACCAAAGAAAGACACATAAATAATAATACCAACACACAAATTTACCACCACAACAGGGACCAGTCACCACCACCTGCCCAACACAGTTAATAGTGAAGCAACACCAGTCAAAACATTTCTTCCTTTTATTATTATGAATTTTCCCATCATTATACAGGATGGTCGTTATCAGGAGCAAAAATAACTCACTCGATTATTTCGTTGTTAATCTCTCTCTTTGGATGTTGTTAACAGGTTGGGTCCCCTTGAGAGTTTACACTCTACTTTATTTCACTTGAATAAAAATCCTCGCCATTATCGGGGGAGGTTACGTTAGAATAGTGTTAGATCTACGGTAGTTTAATCATGAGGTGAAATAGGCTAGGGTGTCTAATCTTCAGGTAATCCCAGATATTTCCTGTTTTGGTGTTCCTCTTCCACAACAAGATCCCTTAATCTAACTTATTTACCTCTGGTTCCTTACACAACGCAGGAACATCCACCTACACCAAGTAAACAAACTCCAAAATCTAAGCCATGATCGATATTCTGTTTTTAGAACCAAATGAAAATTCAGGAACATTTTGTGTGTATTTAAGAAGCAGAGTGGCGCAGTGGAAGCGTGCTGGGCCCATAACCCAGAGGTCCGTGGATCGAAACCACGCTCTGCTATATTCGACTCATTTTTGTGTCGGTGTCTGTGGGAAGGAGTGACGTGGTTAACTGGCAAGGCGGTGTAACACTGGATCAGAATGCTGGAGACTGAACCAAGGACACGACAGGGAATTAGTTTGTGTGAAAAGTCGAACTGATGACGAACATATTTAATGGTTAATTCATTCGCCAAATTATACCCAGAGATCGAGCCGGTACACCCAGTGGTCACTACACTAAATGACTCTAAACCAGTGATCACTATACTCACCACCTACACCTTGGGATCACTACTCATCATCTACACCTTGGGATCACTACTCCTCATCTACACCTTGGGATCATTACTCATCATCTACACCTTGGGATCACTACACTCACCACCTACACCTTGGGATTATTACTCATCATCTACACCTTGGGATCACTACTCATCATCTACACCTTGGGATCACTACACTCACCACCTACACCTTGGGATCATTACTCATCATCTAGACCTTGGGATCACTACTCATCATCTACACCTTGGGATCACTACTCCTCATCTACACCTTGGGATCATTACTCATCATCTACACCTTGGGATCACTACACTCACCACCTACACCTTGGGATTATTACTCATCATCTACACCTTGGGATCACTACTCATCATCTACACCTTGGGATCACTACACTCACCACCTACACCTTGGGATCATTACTCATCATCTAGACCTTGGGATCACTACTCATCATCTACACCTTGGGATCATTACTCATCATCTACACCTTGGGATCATTACTCATCATCTACACCTTGGGATCATTACTCATCACCTACACCTTGGGATCACTATACTCACCACCTACACCTTGGGATCATTACTCATCATCTACACCTTGGGATCATTACTCATCATCTACACCTTGGGATCACTACTCACCACCTACACCTTGGGATCACTATACTCACTACCTACACCTTGGGATGATTACTCATCATCTACACCTTGGGATCATTACTCATCATCTACACCTTGGGATCACTATACTCACCACCTACACCTTGGGATCACTACTCATCATCTACACCTTGGGATCACTACACTCACCATCTACACCTTGGGATCACTACACTCACCACCTACACCCAGTGGTCACGACACTTAATATATCACACCAAATGGTCGATACTTTTACCAGCCCACACTCAAAGGTCAATATACACCTGCCTACACTTAATTACCCAAACCCAACCATCGCTACACTTACCTACACCCACCTGTGTTAATACTACCGCCTTATACCCAAACGTATGTCACAGTAACCAATATTGGGATCACCAAAAGAATTAGCACCAGCATATTTCACCTGATCATCAAACACCTTAACGCTAACTTAACTAAATTAAAAAAAATGGACGATCAAAATTAAATACACAACCAATCAACAGGCTAAGTGCTTGTTTTTTCTACAAACAGCGTCTTAGTTATTATACTGGACTTCATTTCCGGCTACCGTCAGGAGTGATTTCTGTGGTGACAGAGGACTCTGTGGATTCAGGCGATGGCGCTGAATGACATGTTGACCAGCTCGTGTAGATCTTGTCGCACTCTTAATACGGTCGAAGATGACGAATACATCACTGTCCACGTAGTCCTGGGTAGTTCCCTTGTAGGGCCAGTTCACACACCACAGAATGGCACATCCATCAATGATGAGGATTTGTGTATCCGGTGATAGACGGACGGAAACCAATTCTTGGAGTTTCTTCTTGAGTGTCGACTTTGAAGTGGCAATGAGCATACCTCGGGACTCTGTGAACATGGGTGTTGGAAGAGGAGCTAGCTCGTACTTGAGGACAGTTGTTAGTTCTACGTCCCTCGCTTGGTGTAGACCCAACAATCTGTAGTAGATGAGATTAATGTCATACACATCTTTGCCTGATACTCTCGTGGACTTCTTCTTGATTTTCATTGTGATGAATTTCTTCGAAACTGGACCATGGACGCCTGATGGCAAGGAGTTATCAAAAGACACCATCTGTGCTTTGCCTCAGTCAACAGCTTGTGAACATTCACGGATTCAGGACCAACCATTCCAGTGACGATGATCATGACACCACAAAGAGTGTTCATTCCTTCCTAACAGACTACATCATGTTGTTACAGGTTTCCGTAGTGTAGTGGTTATCACGTGCGCCTCACACGCGCAAGGTCCCCGGTTCGATCCCGGGCGGAAACACTGTTATCCATTTTATGAAAGTTAAAAATCACCACATTATGTAGTGTAACGAGATCTGTTTAGCACTGTGAACATTTTCCTGTGTTTGTTTTGTAAAGCCAGTGTGTTTATGCTTGTACTGACTGTGTTTGTTTAATATTTTAACACGAACCATGATAATTGTTTGTTCCCAAGACAAGTCATCTATTTAGTCATAAGTTACTACTACTTTGCTGTTACTCGGAATCGATTATGACGATCATCCAGCTATGATACAATGATGTGAATTATTAAGGATGTCACCTTCGTTGGTGAGTTCCGAGCTGACTAAAGAGGCCGATACGGGACCTTCATGGTCGATCACAGATGTTGCACATGTGAGGGGCTACATCTAGTGCGGGAGGGGCGGCGACAGCGTCTTTCTGGCGTTGGCGCTTGTCTGCCTCGTTATGCAGTCGGGCTAACTCGAAATTATTGACACCTTCTTGGGTGTTGTTCCTCCAAGCGTTACGGTGTGGAGTAATTTTCTCCCAGGTGAGGGGCTAACACACACACACACACACACACACACCCACCCACCTCTCCCTCCCTCACACTAATATACAAGTTACATATAAAATCTTTGTTGTTATTATTTCACCAAAGAAAGACACATAAATAATAATACCAACACACAAATTTACCACCACAACAGGGACCAGTCACCACCACCTGCCCAACACAGTTAATAGTGAGGCAACACCAGTCAAAACATTTCTACCTTTTATTATTATGAATTTTCCCATCATTATACAGGATGGTCGTTATCAGGAGCAAAAATAACTCACTCGATTATTTCGTTGTTAATCTCTCTCTTTGGATGATGTTAACAGGTTGGGTCCCCTTGAGAGTAAACACCCTACTTTATTTCACTTGAATAAAAATCCTCGCCATTATCGGGGGAGGTTACGTTAGAATAGTGTTAGATCTACGGTAGTTTAATCATGAGGTGAAATAAGCTAGGGTGTCTAATCTTCAGGTAATCCCAGATATTTCCTGTTTTGGTGTTCCTCTTCCACAACAAGATCCCTTAATCTAACTTATTAACCTGTGGTTCCTTACACAACGCAGGAACATCCACCTACACCAAGTAAACAAACTCCAAAATCTAAGCCATGATCGATATTCTGTTTTTAGAACCAAATGAAAATTCAGGAACATTTTGTGTGTATTTAAGAAGCAGAGTGGCGCAGTGGAAGCGTGCTGGGCCCATAACCCAGAGGTCCGTGGATCGAAACCACGCTCTGCTATATTCGACTCATTTTTGTGTCGGTGTCTGTGGGAAGGAGTGACGTGGTTAACTGGCAAGGCGGTGTAACACTGGATCAGAATGCTGGAGACTGAACCAAGGACACGACAGGGAATCAGTTTGTGTGAAAAATTGCACTGATGACGAACATATTTAATGGTTAATTCATTCGCCAAATTATACCCAGAGATCGAGCCGGTACACCCAGTGGTCACTACACTAAATGACTCTAAACCAGTTATAACTATACTCACCAC
The DNA here is from genome assembly GCA_958450375.1 of Homarus gammarus. NCBI lineage: Eukaryota > Metazoa > Arthropoda > Malacostraca > Decapoda > Nephropidae > Homarus > Homarus gammarus. The sequence continues at coordinate 1,474,480 of CAUDMG010002164.1, read as the reverse complement.
CTACACCTTGGGATCATTACTCATCATCTACACCTTGGGATCACTACACTCACCTCCCACACCCAGTGGTCACGACGCTTAATATATCACACCAAATGGTCGATACTTTTACCAGCCCACACTCAAAGGTCAATATACACCTGCCTACACTTAATTACCCAAACCCAGCCATCGCTACACTTACCTACACCCACCTGTGTTATTACTACCGCCTTATACCCAAACGTATGTCACAGTAACCAATATTAGGATCACCAAAAGAATTAGCACCAGAATATTTCACCTGATCATTAAACACCTTAACGCTAACTTTACTAAATTAAAAAAAAATGTACGATTAAAATTAAATACACGAACCAATCTACAGACTAAGTACTTGTTTTTTCTGCAAACAGCGTCTTAGTTATTATACTGGGCTTCATTTCCGGCTACCGTCAGGAGTGATTTCTGTGTTGACAGAGGACTCTGTGGATTCTGGCGATGGTGCTAAATGTTATGTTGACCAGCTCGTGTAGATCTTGTCACACTCTTAATACGGTCGAAGATGACGAATACATCAGTCTGTTTAGTTCGCCGGAGAATGAAGGAGCAGACATAGTCCACGTAGTCCTGGGTAGTTCCCTTGTAGGGCCAGTGCACACACCACAGAATGGCACATCCATCAATGATGAGGATTTGTGTATCCGGTGATAGACGGACGGAAACCAACTCTTTGAGTTTCTTCTTGAGTGTCGACTTTGAAGTGTCAATGAGCATACCTCGGGACTCTGTGAACATGGGTGTTGGAAGAGGAGCTAGCTCGTCCTTGAGGACAGTTGTTAGTTCTACGTCCCTCGCTTGGTGTAGACCCAACAATCTGTAGTAGATGAGATTAATGTCATACACATCTTTGCCTGATACTCTCGTGGACTTCTTCTTGATTTTCATTGTGATGAATTTCTTCGAAACTGGACCATGGACCCCTGATGGCAAGGAGTTATCAAAAGACACCATCTGTGCTTTGCCTCAGTCAACAGCTTGTGAACATTCACGGATTCAGGACCAACCTTTCCAGTGACGATGATCATGACACCACAAAGAGTGTTCATTCCTTCCTAACAGACTACATCATGTCATTACAGGTTTCCGTAGTGTAGTGGTTATCACGTGCGCCTCACACGCGCAAGGTCCCGGTTCGATCCCGGGCGGAAACACTATTATCCATTTTATGAAAGTTAAAAATCACCACATTATGTAGTGTAACGAGATCTGTTTAGCACTGTGAACATTTTCCTGTGTTTGTTTTGTAGAGCCAGTGTGTTTATGCTTGTACAGACTGTGTTTGTTTAATATTTTAACACGAACTATGATAATTGTTTGTTCACAATACAAGTCATCTATTTAGTCATAAGTTACTACTACTTTGCTGTCACTCGGAATCGATTATGACGATCATCCAGCTATGACACAATGATGTGAGTTATTAGGGATGTCACCTTCGTTGGTGAGTTCAGAGCTGACTAAAGAGGCCGATACGGGACCTTCATGGTCGATCACAGATGCTGCTCGTGTTGAGGGCTACATCTAGTGCGGGAGGGGCGGCGACAGCGTCTTTCTGGCGTTGGCGCTTGTCTGCCTCGTTATGCAGTCGGGCTAACTCGAAATTATTGACACCTTCTTGGGTGGTGATCCTCCAAGCGTTACCGTGTGGAGTAATCTTCTCCCAGGTGAGGGGCTAACCCACCCACCCACCCACCTCTCCCTCCCTCACACTAACATACAATTTTCATATATAATCTTTGTTGTTTTTATTTCACCAAAGAAAGACACATAAATAATAATACCAACACACAAATTTACCACCACAACAGGGACCAGTCACCACCACCTGCCCAACACAGTTAATAGTGAGGCAACACCAGTCAAAACATTTCTCCCTTTTATTATTATGAATTTTCCCATCATTATACAGGATGGTCGTTATCAGGAGCAAAAATAACTCACTCGATTATTTCGTTGTTAATCTCTCTCTTTGGATGTTGTTAACAGGTTGGGTCCCCTTGAGAGTAAACACCCTACTTTATTTCACTTGAATAAAAATCCTCGCCATTATCGGGGGAGGTTACGTTAGAATAGTGTTAGATCTACGGTAGTTTAATCATGAGGTGAAATAGGCTAGGGTGTCTAATCTTCAGGTAATCCCAGATATTTCCTGTTTTGGTGTTCCTCTTCCACAACAAGATCCCTTAATCTAACTTATTAACCTGTGGTTCCTTACACAACGCAGGAACATCCACCTACACCAAGTAAACAAACTCCAAAATCTAAGCCATGATCGATATTCTGTTTTTAGAACCAAATGAAAATTCGGGAACATTTTGTGTGTATTTAAGAAGCAGAGTGGCGCAGTGGAAGCGTGCTGGGCCCATAACCCAGAGGTCCGTGGATCGAAACCACGCTCTGCTATATTCGACTCATTTTTGTGTCGGTGTCTGTGGGAAGGAGTGACGTGGTTAACTGGCAAGGCGGTGTAACACTGGATCAGAATGCTGGAGACTGAACCGGTGACATGACTCTCCACCTCCACCTTATGATCTCTACAATAACCACCTACACCTTGGCATCACTACACTCACCACCTGCACCTTGGCATCACTACACTCACCACCTGCACCTTGGCATCACTACACTCACCACCTACACCTTGGCATCACTACACTCACCACCTGCACCTTGGCATCACTACACTCACCACCTGCACCTTGGCATCACTACACTCACCACCTGCACCTTGGCATCACTACACTCACCACCTGCACCTTGGCATCACTACACTCACCACCTGCACCTTGGCATCACTACACTCACCACCTACACCTTGGCATCACTACACTCACCACCTACACCTTGGCATCACTACACTCACCACCTACACCTTGGCATCACTACACTCACCACCTGCACCTTGGCATCACTACACTCACCACCTACACCTTGGCATCACTACACTCACCACCTACACCTTGGCATCACTACACTCACCACCTGCACCTTGGCATCACTACACTCACCACCTACACCTTGGCATCACTACACTCACCACCTGCACCTTGGCATCACTACACTCACCACCTACACCTTGGCATCACTACACTCACCACCTGCACCTTGGCATCACTACACTCACCACCTGCACCTTGTGATCAGTAGTGACACCAGAGTTTGTTGTAACCTCCCCGTAAGTCATTGTGTGTTTGTCAAAGCGTATTTTGAGAATTTACGGACCCGTTTACATGAGACCAGGCTCTGTCCGTGGAACATGTCGTGTCCAGCACTGTGACATTGTTGTGTGTGAACTTTGTTCAACCAACGGCATTAGTGAACACGCTTGTTTATGTCCAACGGGCGCAGGTCTTGCACTACCCTTACTCTCTATGAACGTTACTTTAAACGTTTGACAACCCTGTGAACGGCTGAACGAGATGCTCCCACTTACGGGGAGATTGCAACAAACTCTGGTGTCACTACTGACCGCCGCCCGGTTCTTGGTCTGTCTCTCACACTTCCTGTGTCACGAAAACGTTTCACCAGTTCATAAACAGTAGCCTTACATGGTGTCGGGCTATCGGGGAATCTCCTTCTAAAGATTTCAACACACTGTTGATAAGATTTGCACTCAAAGTACGCCTCCAACAGAGCGACCCTCTGTGCCCGCTTAAGACTCACACTTACGTCCCTCCACCCGCTCATGCGCGAAGTCACGTGACCGGTACATGACTCGGTAATCTTCTGCGATGTTGCCAGCATGTGCCGCGTGAAACCATGGGTGGCTATCGTTAGCCATTAAACGACTATAAATTGTCAAACTTTGAGTATGGGGACTTCTGGGACACCCTGTATTAAGGAGTGCTTTTTCTTTTCATTTTGTTGTTCCGACATAATTTGTTATGAAAAATAGTATTATTAGATATACACCAACCATATACAATATACATGGCCCAGAAGTATATGTCAGATAATGCCAAGAGTTCAGGGAATCTTGTGCGTAACTGTATAAACTATAGAGTAATACCTGCACTCTCAATGTCCACTGTATAGCCTTTGTATGTGTTGAACCACTGTAGACATGTATAAGGTAATTACCAAGAGAGGTTAGGTTATGTCGGGTTAGCTTTTGGGCGTTTAATCACCACGTGAAAAAACTGGGGTGTCTATTCTTCAGGTAATACTAAAAATATTTAAAATAAAATCAGATGAAACAGTGGCCCCGTGCTGTGATTAATGGCATTGGCTACCTTAGTGGAGTACAGCATTATATGTATCCGAGTTCTGTAATATCAGGTGAACCACAGTAATTCGCTCGTCTCATGTTCCTGTAATACCCTCACTCTTCATCCGTGTGCAAATGTTGGAAAACTTCGGCGTAACTCTTCAGGGAATGGTAACCCAGCCAGTAGGTTCCGTCTGACAGGGCAGATGAGAGAACTTTAAGTGCCCCGAGTGAGGGCACCTGTGCAGAGCGCTATACACTTGTTGCAATTGCCTTTTTTTTTTAGGTCAGGAAGCAATCATCTGTGGACAGTGATGGGTGGCAGGTGAGGTGGTAACTATAGGGGGGGGGGGGGGTGTTAGGTCAGCGTTTGGGACAAGGATTTAAGGTGTTGTCACCAGGTGATTTTCAGTTCAGAGGATGACGAAGGTGAATGATTGTGTCACATCCATTTATTATCTGATCAGCTGGTAGGTTAAGGCATTATGGTGAATGTTTTGATAGAAAATTGTTGGAAAAGGTTTATGACTCATTTCATATCTACTGACAAGTTTCATACCAAGTTTATCATTGGAGTTAAAATGATACATGACCATAGAATAATTATTATAGGATTAAAACGTAAATTATTAAATCTAGAATGTCGTCCTGTGACAAAATGGAAAGACGTTCATCAGACAACATATACCTGTGTGGCCTTGTAGGTTACACAAGGTTCAGCCTAATTGATAAGGTTTTATATTGTACTGCATATCTTTACCTCTATTTTATTTGTCAACAGAACTATTGTATCCTGAATGTAGTTACGAAATTACAGCATTTTTGTTGTCTTGTCGTATATAAATGAGTGGAGTTTGATCTCGGTAAACATGATAAGTAAGTGTGTGGCTGCTGAATATATGGAGTATATATCCAGGGTTGAGATAACTGGTGGTCCAGGCGTCGCCACCACCCAGGACGGAGCCAGAAGGAGCGATGGTCGGCCCTGAGCCAAGGTGTTGTGGCTTGTTACACACACATCTCAAAATGGCAAACAGGTCGTTAAATTATCTTCCCTGAGTTTGTTAACGTCTGAGTTTACATAAGTTGCTCTTTTATGGTCGTGGCTCCGAGATCCAGCATTCACACGTCGCCCGCTTGATGAGTCGCAACTCTGAGGTAATCTTGGAAGATGTTTTTGTTGTTGAGTGAAACGAATGTTTGCCTCGTGGCCGCAGGCTGGGAGGAGTGTTAACAGCCGCTGTAAACCTGGCTTTACATGCTTACCCAGCCGAGAAACTGGTCGTTCCGTGTACAAGAAACCGATTTAATGTTGTCGGATGGTTAGGTTAATGCGGGCCGTCCCGGGGGTACCTTAACGACGATGCAAAACAGGAGAAAATCATTGTCGTTGTGTTGCACGAAGCTCTCACTCGCGGGATGACCATTACCACACTGCAGACACCACGCTCTCGCCCCTCCCTCAAGTGCTCTTGTTGGGGCTCATACTGTAGATCATATTCTGTCGCCTTTTTCCGAAAGTCCCACAACCCCAAGGGCTGTTTTACGTGCCGACGTCCTCACCATCACAAACTTCGTCCATAATTATAAATTTTAAAAGTTCCGGTCAGACCTGAACTAAACCTGACATGAATTTTTATTACCAGAATCCAGTCCAGATCCTTATACCCTCGCCCACTGCTGCAGTAATAAAGAGATTAATTAAATATTCATCCGGCACACAGCACCACCAGTAAGACCCGTGTGTGGTGCCCCCCCCCCCCCCCTCCGCCCAGCACTACCAGGCTCCCCTTGGTCAGTTACTGTCCAGGCCGTGGTTGACTGTCTCTGGTACACACACACACACACACACTGCTTTAATATTCACATGGCGTCCCCTGATGCATATTGTATAGGACCATTAAACTTGCTCGTCGCCTTCTGTGATGCAGTTTATACCTCCTCCCTCACTGAGGTACCCCGTCTCCTCCCTCACTGAGGTACCCCGTCTCCTCCCTCACTGAGGTACCCCGTCTCCTCCCTCAGTGAGGTACCCCGTCTCCTACCTCACATACTTTTAGGCCCCGTGTGTCTTTTTCTGGCCGCCAATTACAGCCGAGATAGCTTGTAATGGAAGATTAAACGGGAATAACTCCACCTTGATGGCTCATAAGAGTTCGTGTCACACCTGAACTCTTCCTTAAAAGGTTTGGTTTTGTATATATATTTTTTGCCTATCGCCGGGTTACTTTTCCAGGACCGACCAGACCTGTTCTTAGGGGTTAAGATTCTCTTCTCCTTCAAGTAGAATAAGACGGGAGGAGTTTAATCCCTTATACTTGATCGAGTCGTAACACTTGGATGAATAAAGTCCCTCCCGCCTCTCCATACACACACACTTCACGGGCCACAAGATCAAAGCTGGTCTTATCGGCGGTGTGATCCACGCAGGAGGCCGGTCAACGCTTGAGCCACTAACCCGAGGAGAAAGTTTGTTTACCTCTGTTTACATTTGTTTATTCAGATGGTGAAGATTACCTGAGGGGAAGAGATACCAAAACTTATTTTCAAGATGGAGGATGAGATGTGGTCAGAGACTTTTGGTTGTGTTTGTCGATAGATTTACTCACTGTGTCCAAGAGTAACAGATAGTCGCGCCCTCTGGTGAACCTCATGAGAAGAAGAGACTTTCACTACTGTCTCCTGAACGTCTGCCATAACGTCATGCGGCCTGTTAAGTGATGCGTTTGTGACAATTGGTTGAAGGTTGACTTTCACATGCCACAGTTACAGTTGATTTGCACGCAGGAGCTACAGTTATAAATGGTTGACAGTCAGATGGTGCAGTTACACTTGGTTCCCCAGTTACTGTATTATGTGGTTGGGTATCACATGCCTCGGTGATATTTGCCTAACAGCAGGTAGTAGGTAGTAGGCAGCTACCAAACAGGGAGGTACTACCGCCTGGGAAGATATTGGAACCATAATGTGTTGTCTAATGGTAGACCCTGCTGCCATATGGCATCACGAAAATTGTGACCAAGTCCCAGGTTGCTGATCTGACTTTCTACCTCATTTACACACAATTGCAGGGTCTCAATTGTCTCTCTTACTTTGACAACACAACACACATATATTGTTTCTCACTCTATCCGTTTTATATTGTCCATTTATTTTATTTTTTTTTATGGTACAATTTAATTTTTTATTTTTTTTTTCCGCACCTCAGGCCCCGATGTGCATCGCTGGCCTGTGCCCGGGTGGGCTGACCCCGTAGAAGAGAAAAAGAATAAAGCCAAAGCCATATTCAGTTGATTGTCACTTGTCAGACCACATTTAGTTGTCAGTCACATTGGTTGTAAGAAACCTACAGTGCATTATCCGGACACCAAGATGAACTTACCCTGACTCCAACATGGATATATATAGGTATATATATATATCCATTAATTAAGTTTTAGTAAATATAGCTTCTGTATAGTTATGAGATATTGAATATTAGGTGATCGTCTACTTCGTATCTTATTGATAGCAAGAAAAGGGTATCGTTTGTCCAAAGAATTCAATGTAATTATGAATACTTCCTAAATATATTAGTATTCGGAATTTTTTGTTCTGTTTTCGTATTCATATTCGAATACTGAGATCCTGTATTCACTCTCACCCCGGACACCAACATTGACTTACCTACATTCAAGAGCTTCCTTGAGTCACCCATTGTGTCTGCTCGAGTCACTTGATTACCATAAAGACAATGGTTTTCACACACACACACACTCACTCACTCACTCACACACACACACACACACACACACACACACACACACACACCAACCACCAGGTCACTAACAACACACCACTAACAAGGCCACTTAACTGTACACACCATAAACACCTCACCACTAATAACACAAAAGAAAAACTAACCATACACACACAAGCCGTACGCGATGGTGTGTGTGTGTGTGTGTGTGTGTGTGTGTCAAGTGATAATAATTCATAAGGCTGTAACCATCTTGACACATGAATGGTCGCTGCCAGACGTTCCTTCCTGTTCCTCGCCGCTTGGCCAACTCCTTACAGCTAAACATCCTCAGGAGTGCAGGCGCCTCTTGGCATTATTCCTTCCTTTTAGTCATCTTTTGGTTAACTCAACATTCGACTGACTTCCTGGCGGTGCAGAAACACTCTCCTTGCACTGTAACGTTCCTCTGTCCCTTGTCCTCACCAGAAGGTCAGTTCCTCGAGTCTCAAGTCCTACTCTCACGGGGCTTCACTGTTCAACTTGGATATCAGATTTTTATGCACCTGGAAGTGTCATTATGGGGTCCTCACAACACAGGTTCACACACCTCGCCTCGCCACACCCGTGCACATGTTTTCATAGCTCATGTGCTCACACCTCGGGGCCTTGGCACTTGGGTCGTCAAAGCCTCATTATCTTCTGATTTATCTACAGTATCCCGTCTACACTAACCAGGTTTTTATACTTAAACAAAGGAGCCCTGATATACTGCCTACCACACAGGGGCCCCACACTCCTGCCTACCACACAGGGGCCCCACACTCCTGCCTACCACACAGGGGCCCCACACTCCTGCCTACCACACAGGGGCCCCACACTCCTGCCTACCACACAGGGGCCCCCACACTCCTGCCTACCACACAGGGGTCCCACACTCCTGCCTACCACACAGGGGCCTCACACTCCTCCCTACCACACAGGGGTCCCACACTCCTGCCTACCACACAGGGGTCCCACACTCCTGCCTACCACACAGGGGCCTCACACTCCTGCCTACCACACAGGGGCCCCACACTGTCCCCTGCGGGCTCTGGCACGGTAGCAGCGGGCGGGCGGGTAGGGTCTCTCCTGCCACCGCTTAAGGAAGTATAATTCTGTAGCTCAGGTAATGATAATTGGCTGCCTCCTCCAACAAGATGGTGGAGGATGGCGGTGCTGGTTGAGGCGAGGGTGTGGTCGCTAGGTGGTGTGCCCTGCTTCTCTTTTCTCCTCCCCCTCTTCCCCCTCCCCTCTCCCCCTTTCCCCCCGCTACCCCCTTCCCCCCCCCCAGTACACCAACACACCTGTAAAGTAGTACACCGGCACAGTAGTGTACTATTCCATCTGACACATCAGTAGCTCTGTGCACCAACATCACTACAGCAACTCCTCTCGCACAGCAAGTCCAAGTTCACACATATTCATTGCTGCAATTATGTACCTTTAACTTGTCTTAGTAAATGAACACATTGAGGTGAGGGAGATAAGATGTCATTTTAGTGATTTAGTTGTGAGTTAATTTGGTTCGTTCTTACGTCTTTCTTAACGAGGCGACTGTAACTTACGAGTATTTAAGCGTCCATCTTCTGTCCAACGACCACCACCTGTCTACCTGGATGACCTACGACCACCACCTGTTCACCTGGATGACCTACGACCACCACCTGTTCACCTGGATGACCTACGACCACCACCTATTCACCTGGATGACCTACGACCACCACCTATTCACCTGGATGACCTACGACCACCACCTGTTCACCTGGATGACCTACGACCACCACCTATTCACCTGGATGACCTACGACCACCACCTGTTCACCTGGATGACCTACGACCACCACCTATTCACCTGGATGACCTACGACCACCACCTGTTCACCTGGATGACCTACGACCACCACCTATTCACCTGGATGACCTACGACCACCACCTGTTCACCTGGATGACCTACGACCACCACCTATTCACCTGGATGACCTACGACCACCACCTGTTCACCTGGATGACCTACGACCACCACCTATTCACCTGGATGACCTACGACCACCACCTGTTCACCTGGATGACCTACATACCGTCAACGCAATAATCAGACCGATGAGATTCATAATTGGCCCGACGTCAAACTTTCACTACTACTGCCACCACCTGACTCCTACTGCTGCCACCACCTGACTCCTACTGCTGCCACCACCTGACTCCTACTGCTGCCACCACCTGACTACTACTGCTACCACCACCTGACTACTACTACTGCTGCCACCACCTGACTACTACTACTGCTGCCACCACCTGACTACTACTGCTGCCACCACCTGACTCCTACTGCTGCCACCACCTGACTACTACTGCTGCCACCACCTGACTCCTACTGCTGCCACCACCTGACTACTACTGTTGCCACCACCTGACTACTACTGCTACCACCACCTGACTACTACTACTGCTGCCACCACCTGACTCCTACTGCTGCCACCACCTGACTACTACTACTGCTGCCACCACCTGACTCCTACTGCTGCCACCACCTGACTACTACTGCTGCCACCACCTATCTGACTACTGCTAACACACACCACCCTGTATCACCCGTCATAGTGTGTTTACTAATGACACATTGAGCCGTCACTCATATCTCTCTCTCTCTCTCTCTCTCTCTCTCTCTCTCTCTCTCTCTCGTACCATTTGTTCCTATCTGTTTCTCCCTTTTTTCTCTTGTTTTCTTTTTGTCTTTCTCTTACATGTTCCTCTTTTAAGTACTTTCATCTCTCTCCTTCCTCATATATTGTCTTATTCGTCCTTCAACTTTTCTATTCCTATTCTTCTTCTCCTTCATCATATTTTCTTCCTTCTTCTTTCTACTCTTGCTTCATTTTCCTTCCTTGTTCTCTTCCTGTACTCCATCTTCCTTCTTCTCCTCCTCCTCCCTCTCTTTCTGTCACTTCTCTTCCTTCGTCTGCTCGTCATCATCGTCTTTTACCACCAGGGAAATGATGATTATCGTCTGTGATTATTATGTTCACGAGAGAAATATTCACCATTGATTTGATTATATAGACGAGTGATTCCGACACACATACATTCTATTTTTTTTTACGGGAATAACCCACCAGGACCCAGGTGATCGACCCACAACGGGGCCTTGGGGCGAGAAAATCAGAGTTTGAAGAAATTAAAAATAGAAAAAAAATTATTTTAATCTACACCACGAAGATGCCGGAAAACCAGCTTTTTAAGTGAGACAGATTGTATGAGTATGGGAACACAGAAGAAGGTAGAGCATTCCCCAGTTTGGCTGTGTGAGGACAGAAGGAGGTACTATAACGGGTTATTCTAGTGTGACCGACAACCACAGAGAAACGGTGGGCACCGTGGGCAAGACGAGTGTTATGAGCCCACGGCCTTGCCGGCGGTACACAGGATGCCAAATCCCCTGAACATTGCCCGTTAAAGTACCTGTAAAAGAGAGAGAGTGAAGCAACATTGCGGCGAAGAGAAAGGGAAGAGAGATTGTCGACTAAAGGAGGAGAGTTAATAAGACGAAATGCCTTTGATTCCACCCTATCTAATAGTTGGACAGAAGAAGAGCCACCTCATTTATGAGAGCAGTACGAATGAATCCCTTATATGCTTGAAGCAACTGCTCAGGAGTGAAGTTGCTACGGCATCTATACAGCATTTCCAGCTTTCGGGAGGCAGCTTTAGCAATGTTGTGGATGTGTGGCTTCCATGACATATGAGAGGAAATGGTGAGGCCTTGCATATCTAATTCAGAATTTGGCAGAATGATAGCGTCCTGAAATGTGATTGGCGGGAGATCATCTCATCTGGAAAGTGTAATTGGTACACACTAAAGGAAGACGTTCTTACAGAGGGACAAATTCCTGCCATGACCCCCTCCCTCCTCACCTTGACCCCATCCTCCCTCACTTTGACCCCATCCTCCCTCACCTTGACCCCATCCTCCCTCACCTTGACCCCATCCTCCCTCACCTTGACCCCATCCTCCCTTACCTTGACCCGATCCTCCCTCACCTTGACCCCATCCTCCCTCACCTTGACCCCATCCCCCCCTCACCTTGACCCCATCCTCCCTCACCTTGACCCCATCCTCCCTCACCTTGACCCCATCCCCCCCTCACCTTGACCCCATCCCCCCCTCACCTTGACCCCATCCCCCCCCTCACCTTGACCCCAATCCCCCTCAGTCATTTGTGAGCCCCTACCCCTTAACCTGGGTGCTCCACCCCTTGTTACTTCCCTCCTGGTTACTCCTCCCCTGCTTACTCTCCCTGGTTACTCCACCCTCCTGGTTACGCCCCCCCCCCTGGTTACCCCCCCTTGGTTACCCACCCCCCCTTGGTTACCCACCCCCCCTTGGTTACCCCCCCTCCCCCCTAAACCTGGGTGTTCACTCCCTCTTCAGTATCGCCAACGCTGGACGGTGACGCATCACACCACATTAACCCAACACCAAACTTGACTCAGCGGGGGGAGTCTTGGCCACGCTGATCTATGGCTTCATCCAGGCAGAGGGAGGGAATGAATTTGCAACACTGATAGAAACGTAAAGGAAACACGAATTGGAAGATATTTTTCCCTGGTGAATCGTGTTGTTGAATTTGAAACACTTAGAGGAATTTAATATAATCTGGATATTTTTTGGGGGGTAGTTTTTTTTTTTTTATTAATTTTAGGTTTAATGTGATGTTTAATTAAAATAATAATGATGAAGAAATTAGAATAAAACTAGTTGACTGGGTTATAAAATTTAATTATTAATATTTAGGTGAATTGTGTTGCTGAATATATAAGATAAAAATGATAAAAGTTTTGTAGCTGAAGAATATTGAGATTATATTTTTGTTTTTGAACTGAAATTAACACACACACAAAATGAAAAGTAAAGCGAGTTGAAACAATTAATTCCCCCCAGAGAGAGAGAGAGAGAAAAGTGTTGCCGAAACATAAATGAACAACACAACACCGGCGTCAATTTGGGGAAACTAATATTGCCAAATCCCTGACGATGATGGAAAAAAATATGAATAAAATCATCGCATTATATTATATATATTTTATGTAGAATTCATGGTGATGGGGAAGACTTGAAGGGTTGTCATTTTTAATTGGTCACAGTGATGAAATTACTGGTTGTCAGTATTACCACATTAGCGAGACTGGTACACCTCAAGTCTTATGTGATACTTTGTGAGTAGATTTTTATTTTCAGGCAATTTTAAGTTGGCCACAGTGAAGAAAAAACTCATCGCAGTGTTACCGTGTTAGCAAGACTGATACACCGGGGCGTTCATTGGGGCACAGCATCTGGCAGGTGTGGAAGGAAGGAAGGTCTCGCAGGTGTGGATGAAGGTCTCGCAGGTGTGAAGGAAGGAAGGTCTCGAAGGTGTGAAGGAAGGAAGGTCTCGCAGGTGTGGATTAAGGTCTCGCAGGTGTGAAGGAAGGAAGGTCTCGAAGGTGTGGAGGAAGAAGGTGGGGGGGGGGGGATGGGCAACATTGATTGGCCGAAAAAAAAAAACGTGACGCCACACTTAAGCTTCTCATTGGTTTATCTCCTAATTGAATCTTGGTGGTCATAAAACATCAGCGTCAATGGTGAGGGGGTGTGGTATTAATGTGATGGGGGTCTGGGGCCATTTATATCAGGGGTCCCTCACGCCCACCATCAACCTATAGACGCCCCGAAGCCTTCACTCTATACGTCTGCCTACCTGAACCTTTCCCATGTACACAAAGGCCACCTGAACTTGTCATGCACCTAAGGTTCACCTGCTTTCTTAATTAATAAGCGCTTCTTGAACCTTTATAACGACGCCTTGATCCTCTCTTCTATAATATTACTTTTTTTTAACAGTTTTAAGTATTAATTGTTTGGGTGTGGAGCCTGAAAACACGATCAGGTCAACAACTCTCATTGGGTACATGTAAGGTAGACTTGAGATATTTATAGTATAGACTAATAAACGCGAGTGGTGGACGTGGGGCCATTAGGCGTGACATCCCGTTCGGAGTAATGCGGACACAGCGCCCTAAGAGTTAAGCCAATGTAGCCGGCACTGCACTCGACCGCCTTCACATCCCCGGACGTGATCCATCGACCCTTAAGTCAGGCGGTAAGGAGGGGGTATTTCTTCAGGTGTTGGGAGGAAGTTAGGAAGCTCCAGTAGACCGGAGTCCAGGGTCTTAACACAACACACCTCGGCCTGAATCAACACCAAAAACACTCGTCATTATATACAGAAGATCAACTACACATCGGTAGCACAACAGTCAGCGGTGACACACAGCACAACCAGCGCGTGACGAGGAAACAGAATGGACTCCAACATAAACATGGAGGAGGGATACCTATGAGGGGCGAGGTAAGACATCTGCATGATACTGACCCTTGTCTTAACCCGCTGCAAGGTTCAATACCCCTTAACGAATGACGTCACGGAAACAATGTTCGATCCATTGGTGTTATTTCTTATTCTCTCTGACACAAAGACATTCTTGAAGGAGCTTTGTATTGCTAAGATTTCTTTTTTGAGACGGATTTTGTTAGTATGCTTGGCTGAGCAGGAACCAATACAGTAAAGTCACAGAATTTTAGTGCTACTGACACACTCACTCTCCCGGTGCTGTTGGGGGAAGCTTCATCACTGTTTATATATAATTATTTTAAAACAGAATAAACTGGTAAAGACAGAGCTTGTAGAGGTCAGTGTAGGAATGAGAGGATGCGTTAAGGAGTGTGAGAGAGTATAGTGGGATGGAGGTGTGTGGATGAGTATGCTCAATCATATGTCCTTAAGAAGTCGTTTATGTTGTGGTGTACCATGTTAAGATGGTTAAAGGTGTGTGGGTGTATTTAGTGCATTGCAGTGGACAGGATCGTGTTCGGTGATTTTGCGATACGTTCCCTCCCTCAGTGTCCACACGCCACCATGTGTGAGTAATATCTATTACTACCCTAATTGGTGTACAACATTGCTGGGTCATCAACATCGTGTTAACATGCCTGAGCAGATGAACGTAGGTACAGATGGCTGGTGAGCGGATGACTTACGAGTTGATCACAGGCTGTCAGTATGAACCTCACAGGCTAAGGAAGACGGTGGGAAACTTCGCATCTTTCTTTTCCTATTGGTGATACTTTCACCATCATACAGCTTCACCATTATGGATCCATCCACAATGGTGGAATACCTGAGTGAGTGTGCAGTAGTGACTGGTGAGCTGCAGAAATGGTGAGTGTGGCAGTTGCTGAGAGTGGCGTAATGCAGGTGTTGAGTCACCATGGTGGTTGACGACGTTCCTGCTGTACGATATTCATCATCTTTGGCCCCGAAACAACTGAAGCCTTAGTTTGACTTATATATTCCTCCTAAGGAATACAGAAAAAAAAAATCGCGAAAATATTAAGCATAGCAGAGCGTGGTTTCGATCCACGGACCTCTGGGTTATGGGCCCAGCACGCTTCCTCTGCGCCACTCTGCTGTTCGGTTATTATGTGAGAATACCGACACTTAAACTTTGAAAGATTCATGCGATTGTTTGGTGAAAGAAAGTGCGTTTAATGGGCGGCATGTTTGCTTCGCAAGCAAGTGGTCCACAGTTCGATCTCCGAGCAGTGTGAAATCTGAACAAGTGTCTTTACAGCAGCAGCTGCCTCTGTCTACCCGACATTATTGGGAACCTGTATGTTAACTAACTTGCGGATCAAGTTCTGGGGTAGTAAATAGCCAGTGCAGCTAGAGAGTAATCCGATCTTTTGGGGTTATTCCTTGACAATGGGTCATACAGCTTAGGGTGTGGTTGTAGTGTTGGCGACAGCTTTTACGCCTTAAACAAATTCACGACTTAGGTGGCTCTAGGGCCGGTCAGCCTCTAACGCGAGGGGCAACCAATATGTATATGGCCACTTGGCCAGTTGCTTATAGGATACCGTTATGCCGAACATCCTTTTGTTGTTTCAACCAAAATGGTGTCGTCGGTAGGTGTTGTATCAATTATATGCGGAGTGAAACTTGTGAAGCAGTCGCTATAGTGTTCATAGAGAGGAGGGGCAAGGTGTTTGTCAGACCTGTACAACAACATACTACATTATAGTTGTGGGTCGAGGGGACGAGACTGTTACTGTATTTACATCATGTTATGAGTTGTGTTGTGGCCGCAGGATGAGGTGTGTGTTGCCACGGTAAATTAGTTTGGGTTCAGGTTTGACTGTGTATGAGGCTTTAATTAGTACTTGTTCTATTAATAAGGCGTTACTGCCAGTTGAGCATTATGGTAGAAAAGATAAATGCGTACAAGGTTGAAGACCGTAATTATAGTGGTGGTGGAGGGTGAGTGAACAAGCAGGACCTCCGCCCTCAGGTTGGAGTGGTAGTGAGGTGGTTAGGTAGGTCGTTATAAGTGGGTTGAACTTTATTATTTATGGTCGGTTAGTTCCTTAACTTTACTATGAAAGATATAGTAATGTACCCCCCCCCCCCCCCCAAGAAGAGGACAGACCCAGGAGTCGTGTGTGTGTGTGTGTCCTATAGCTCTATGGTAGCAATGGCCAGCTGCATGGTCTCTCTGTTAGTCACTGGCTTCCTACGTCATCAAGGTGGTATTAACACAGTGTTATAACAAGACTTATTTGCTGTTATTATATGTGATAAGTTTTACCCTTCTTTTGTCCATTTCATTTTCTTCGTGTCTTTGTATAAACGGTTCTGAATTCCTTTTATTTGTTGTTATTGGTCGATATTAAATCTTTAGTAGATATATATTCAGAACACTAATTGATACTGACTCGTCACCTCCTACACTGCTTGGTTACGTTACTCAGACAGTGTTTGCTGACTGTGTAAAACAAATCTTAGTAAACTAGTAAGTTTGTTTCCGCCCTCGACCTCCAGGAGAGAACATTGTATAACTCTGTGTGGGCCAAGCAGTGAGTCCACAACACCCCCTCCGCTTTACCTACCAACCATTGATTGGCTCGCTGGTCTAATTTTGTAAGCTATCAGGTCAAAGGTCAGTGATAGATTCACGTAGCGAAGGTCTACGTTCTATCCAACGAACACTTGACACTGTTAATTTTCGTTGTCCTTTATAAAATATCATTATGTTTCCGCCCGGGGTCGAACCGGGGACCTTGCGCGTGTGAGGCGCACGTGATAACCGCTACACTACGGAAACTATGTTAACGTACTTTAATCCTTTAATGGTAACTTGAAATAAACGCTCGCGTACACACAACTTTAGTGTGGTAAACTTGGTCGTGCTTCTCCTCAAGTGAGACGACTCCCATGGCTACACAACCTCATGACACGACTGGCAACACTACTTATTCCACGGCTTGTGCCACGACCTCTTTCTGGGACCCGGAGCTTTACCTGTACCACGACCCACCCCCAGCAGTACGACCTAGGACCTTTAACTCTACCTATACTACGAATCATCCCTAGCAGTACGACCTTAGACCCGGAGCTTTACCTGTACCACGACCCACCCCCAGCAGTACCACCTAGGACCTTTATCTCTACCTGTACTACGAATCATCCCCAGCAGTACGACCTTAGACCGGGTCCCTTACCTCCCATCATTACGACCTAGAACCCGGAACCTTGTCTGGACCACGATCTCCACCAGCAGTACGACCTTGGACCTTTTAACCCTACCTCTACTACGATCCACTCCTGTAATACGACCGTAAACCAGGACCCTTATGACCTCCCATCAGTACGACCTAGGACCCGGAACCCTACCTGTACCACCCAACCACCCGCAGTACCTTTACAACCCCCCCAGCACTACGACCTAGAGGCCTAAACTACACTACGACCCCAACTCTCAATGCTCTTTTCCTCTGACGTTGACTAAACAAAATATTGGAAGTAGCGTCCAGTAGTGAAGGCGTTAAGAGTGAGTAAAATATCCTCCTAAAGCAGCAGCCATCAGCTAGGCACAGGTTCAGAGTGTGTCAGGTGGGTGCATCCCTAACTTAACGATTAGAACTGGGCCCCGTTAGCACAAGAGGTCTATCGTAACTGGGACCCTATTCTGTTAGGACTGGGGTTATCTGACGAGTTAGCTTGGCGAGTGAGGGTAGGTTAGGTATGTAATGACTCGTATTGTGAAAGTCATGTAGTAACTTTGGATATTATATGTTGATCGACACTTCTAACCCGTCATTTTATTCCTTCATTCTTTTATTCAGAATACAAAATAAATCTCAAGTTATACAGTGTTACTAATAATAAATTAAAAAGAAACAAAATAATCGTAGCAGAGCGTGGTTTCGATCCACGGACCTCTGGGTTATGGGCCCAGCACGCTTCCACTGCGCCACTCTGCTTACTGTCTCATAGAGGAGGAAGCCGGTATATGTTCAGTAGAGTCAGGTTATTGTTCCCTCTCTCTTGGCTCTCTCTAGCTTGCCTGTGTCGCTGTACTTTACTGTAAGTCTTGTAATATGTTTATTCAGTTACAGAGAATATACTGTAAGCTTTGCTCAGTTTTTGTCATTTTTATCTCCTTTACGTTATGTTATTAAATCTTATTAAAAAGTTATATCATTACAGTACCTACACATTTCTCCATCATAACACAGAGGTAATAAAGTGATACTCCTTGGATGTTACATTATAATATTTTAAGACCTTAATATCCCAGTTAGACTGCGAGGGAACGTGAAGCCGCGAGTCACTCAATGATACACGGTGCCTCGCAGTCTAGCTGGGTGTTAACTTAAAAGTGTTTCCGCCCGGGATCGAACCGGGGACCTTGCGCGTGTGAGGCGCACGTGATAACCACTACACTACGGAAACCTGTAATATATTGTATGCGATAATGGTATTTGTTGTTTACATTATTGATTATAAACTTTATGAGGTGAGGAATTCTAATTGTAGACCAAGGTGTGTGTGTTACTGGCTTCAGGTGAGATGGGTACTGTATACGCTTTGCACAGTTTTCCTTAACCATGATCAGTTAAGCTACCTGTTGCGTGGAGTTGTTGCTCCAGTGCCCTTCATGGTCTGTCACACCCAGAGCGGGAGGCATATAGAAGAAAACGCTATCCATCTACCTGTCAGTGTTGTTTTTGTAATAGACTGACCACATGAGATCAAATTTAATCCAGATTTGTAGTTTTATGAAAATTATGAGTTTCAACGAATTTCCATCGTATTTGTTGGAGTTACAGAAATGTGATCACAAAAAATAAACGGGGGAAGGTGTTTTTGTGGGTGAGATGACTCGCCCATTATTATTTCAGCCTTGTACTGGTGAATATGTTACTGTTATGATAAATGTGTTATGTTCTCCTGTTGTGTATAATTCGAGTTCTCTTGTCATTTACGATTTTATACTGTCGTCATTAACAACATAAGAATGTAGGAAACTGAAAAAAAAGGTGAAAGTTGTTCCCACTCAACGTTTATTGGTCCATACTAGGCAGTTCTGTTTACGCCCAACCCTAATCACTCATATATCTGTTTAGCCTATATTTAAGACTTCACAGCGAGTTGGAGTTAATGATGATGCTTGGTAACTTTCCGCTCATGCAAAACACCTTTTAAAATTAATGTTTACCTAATTCTTGACTAAATCTAAATTTGTTTCATTTTAAACTCTTGCTACGTGTTCGTCTCTGGTTAGATAGTTTAAGTACCTTTTTTACATCACGTTTATTTAACCCCGACTTTCATTTATACACCTCGATCATATAGCCTCCCACTCTACGTCTCTCAAGAATATGCAAATTAAGTTTTCTTATTCAGTCTTTATACTCAAGGCTTAACTTTGTCATCCTTCCCTAAATGTTTTTTTTAGGGAATCAATTAACGTTCAAAGTGCGGTCTCACATATGAAAGATATAGTTGTAATATAACATCGCTTCTCCTGTTACTAATGCTCCTAGATATGAACCTTATTACTTAGTCTTGTTTCCAACTTAACTGCATTGCTGTCTTGGTATGATGCTTCTATTTATCATAACCCTTAAATCTTTCTCACAGTCGGATATCTCTTTATCTACGTTGTTCATCTGAAAGTTTATTCCCTGTTTCCGTTCCCAAGCCTTACAGATTTACACTATTATACGATAAATTGCATCTGCCATTTTTCGGTCCACATTAAGAGTTTGTGTTGGTCTTGCGGTAATTTTTCGGTGTCCTCATCAGATTTAATTATACTCCCTATTTTCAAAACGTCAACAAATTTACTCATAGTACTGTCATTAATGTGCATTGTAAATAGTAATGGCCCAAGTACTGAGCCTGGGGTACGCTATTGTGACGTTATCCCAGTCGGACTTGTGCCATTTATGTTAACCTTGTGGTTCCTTTCCGTTAACCACGCACTAATACAATTTAGAATGTCTCTCCTCCAATGTCATGTGCTTCCACTTTCCGTATTAGCCTTTCATGAGGGACACCTATGAAAGGCTTTGCTGTAGTCAGGTATACCGCATCAAACGACAGAAGAGCATGATAATAGGTTTGTCGGACAATAATGCCCTCTGGTAAAGCCATGCTGAGATTCATTTGTGTTTCTCGAGGTGATTTTGAACTGAATATGTAACTAATTGCTTCCAATAATTTTCCCACAATTGAGATTAAACTGATTGGACGATAGTTAAAGGGTAATGATAGGCAAAGGTGCATAGTTTCATCATCATTAAACAGTGATCGTGGTACAGCAGAGAATTCACAGAGCCCTAATGTCTCACGTACCCTACTTGACGCTGTAATCTGCTTACACCAAATAGTGATCTGTCTGCTCTTGTCTCTTTAACAGTACCAGGCACATTCATTGGCTCTTGAACACAGATTTAGTTTGTACTTTTTGATAGGCTCCCATAAATCCCTGGTGCTAGATTCAGATATGAATTTCTGTGTTTTGTACTTCTCATGTAGTCTAATACCAACAGCTCAGGAATGACCAACATCTTTTGTAATACTTTCACTAAAAACTGACTTGGTTGTAATGTTAACAAGTTCAGGTCCGTTTATGTTCGATTCGTAATTTGTTTATTGCAATATAGTTATTTTCCTCACATCTCCATCAAGACAACTTCGCCCATTTCTGTGACATAATACCAGTAGGTGGAGCCTATTTCCTGAACGTATAACACCAGTGATGTAATTGTATATCTGTATCATAAAATTAATATAAAAATATCTGAGAGACCATTGACTTTAGAGTAAATGTTGTTAGGACCACTTTTTAGGCCTAAAAATATATTTAAAATGAAACCTTAAAAAATAAAATTGGTCCATAAATATTGAAGATTTTAGGAATTGGGGGGGGGGGGGCATCTCGCTGACGTCATCAATACCGCACACACCAGGCACCACAGAGCGACACCCTCGGTAGTTTCTGATTAAACAATACCAGTCCCGCCTTTTCATCACTAAACCTACCACGGAGCATAATTTGTCTACATACGCTCCTGGACTAACTGGAAGGTGTTGCGTCAGACTGGGGATGTGTTGCGTCAGACTGGGGATGTGTTTAGTCGTTGCTACCTTATTTTACAGTGCGATGGAATTTATACAAGAGAAAAGGAGACCTTATTTAAACAAAATTAATGACCCGAATTGTTTAATAATTTATTCTTATTCGCATACAATAAACAGCGTCATTGAACAAATTCTCTAATAATAAATCTTTGTTATGAATTTGGAGTATTAAAAATGTTTAAATTAATCTAATAATTTTACTTCGTGTAAAACATGTTTTCGCCCGGGATCGAACCGGGGACCTTGCGCGTGTGAGGCGCACGTGATAACCACTACACTACGAAAACGATAATAACTCTGTAGGCATCTTGATATTTGATAAATTCTATTGTGCGTTTGGAAAAAAAAAAAGTGCATCACGTGAAGGTTGGTCTCCCAGTTTAATTCACCTTAATATTAATCACTCTAATGCTAATCAAACCTAACCCACCTTAACACTAACCTAACCTAACCCACCTTAACACTAACCTAACCTAACCTAACCTAACCCACCTTAACACTAACCTAACCTAGCTCTCCTAACAATAATGTAACTACCCTCATGCTAACCAAACTATTCTAATGCTAACTTAACCTAACCAAACTAACGCTAACCTATTCTAACTTAAGTATCCGAGCTGCTCGCTTGACATATGGTCCAATTTATATGACCTTTGACCTGACTTATATGACCTGTGACCGGACTTACATGACCTATGACCCGACTTATATAACTTTTGGCTTGACTAACTTGACCTCTGACCCGACTATCTTTACCTGTGACCTGAGTAATTTGTCCTATGACCCGACTAACTTGACCTGTAACCCCTCCCACACGACCCCCCCTCCCACACGACCCCCTCCTCCCACACGACCCCCTCCTCCCACACGACCCCCTCCTCCCACACGACCCCCTCCTCCCACATGACCCCCCCTCCTCCCACACGACCCCCCCTCCCACACGACCCTGTTGGCTGTCGGTGAGGTGGCTGTATCGATCAACAACTACATCTGTGTACAACTTGTCTTATCGTGTCAGTTGTTAAAACTCATGAACAGTCTTACTCCTGCTTGGCCAATAACCATTGTTGCTTTAGTCATGAACCAGAGATGAAAATAAAATTATGATTAGCAGAGCGTGGTTTCGATCCACGGACCTCTGGGTTATGGGCCCAGCACGCTTCCACTGCGCCACTCTGCTGACGAGAAATGTTTTGTAGCAAACGTGTTTAATATCGGCAACAGGGAGGTGTTGCGTCAGACTGGGGCTGTGTTGTAGCGTCACTACCTTACCTGATAGTCCTGCTTGCTGGAGATACAACAATTTATAGTATGGAAAACAAATATATTGTTAATTTTAGTTATATAATAAATGGAATTTATACAAGAGAAGAGGAATCTTTATTTAAACAAAATTAGTGACCCGAATTGTTTAGTAATTTATTCTTATTCGCATACAATAAACAGCGTCATTGAACAATTTATCTAATAATAAATCTTTGTTATGAATTTGGAGAATAAAAAGTGTGTATTAGCCCTTGTCTAATGGCAATAACAATTATATAAATTTGGGTTAATACATTTTGTTTATATAATACAATCACCCTACTGTAATGTTCCATGAGCTGTGAAATACCTTACAGATTACCCCGGAGGGGGCTAGTTTATTGGGCACCCCCTTACATCCTGTGCAAGGTGAAGCGCAGAAGCGTTTACAGCGCCCAACTGGGAAGCATGCGGAGTTCATGCTTGCCTTTATGACTCTTGTATTAAGGGCGTAAAAGGCCTGAAGGGTCATGGGTTTTGTCAGCAAGTTACATAAAGTGACAATGATGAGTGTGTGGGGGGAAAATTCCCGGTACAATTTATCTGTTTATGGCAAAGTGTAGCAGGTCCCTAATAATGTCAAGTGCCAGGCATACCTTGTGCTGTTCACGGGAGGGGAAATTCCTTAGTAGGCTGACCTTGAGATTGTAGGGTTAACCAGGCATCTCCTTCAGAGGCCCCCTCTTCTCAGAGACACCTTCCCTCACAGGCACCAGTCCTTAGGACCTCAGTCCACACTTGACTTTCACGAGAATCGGACGGGTAACTTAACTCAGCCCAGCTGAGCCCTGTCCTCTAGTAACACTCAGCTTACAGTGTTAATTACGGTGTTTATACTAATAGCCTGTGACATTTTCAGTTTATCAGTAAATGGAGAAAAGACCATTTTGGGTTTGCAACTTAACCCCTTAACTCATTTATATGTAAACCAAGTTAAAAGGGAGCTCTACCTAAAGCTTATATATAAGTGCTCAAATTAATCTAATAATTTTACTCCATGTAATATGTATTTTCGCTCGGGGACCTTGAGCGTGTGAGGCGCACGTGATAACCACTACACTACCAAAACATATTAGTATAACGGGGTGTCTTGATGCTTGATTAATTCTGTTGTGTGTTTGGTAAATAATTTGGATCACATAAAGGCTAGTCTCCCAGCTTCACCTTAAGAGTGATCACCCGAACGCAACCTAAACATGCTAATCTAACCTAGCCACCTTAACGCCACGGTAACCAAACCTAACATCCCCGATTTGCTTGCTTGACTCGTGACCCAATTTATATGTCCTCTGATCCGACTTATATAACTTCTGACCCGACTTTTATGACCTGTGACCTGTCTTTCATGATCTGTAACAGGACTTACCTGACATGTGACCCAACTCATTTGATCTCTAATGTAACTTAGATAATTCGTGACCCGACTGACTTGACCTCTGATCCGACTTACATAAACTCGTGACCCTACTGAGATGACCTGTGACCTTACTAATTTGATCTATAACCCGACTAATTTGACCTGTGACTCGACTAACTTGACCTTTGATCCGACGAACTTGACCTCTGACCCGACTAACTTTTTCTGTGACCCGATTAACTTGACTTGTGACCCCTAACACACAACCCCTCTCACACTTAGCTTAAGGCTGTCCGTCGTAGCCGCCGGCGACTCTCCTTAATTATAAAATGGATGATGATGATGATGATGAGTGGTGAACTAGGGATATTGTCGGCGGTGCCACTGGATGTGGCTGTGGAGTCCGATCCTTGACCCGCAGACTCTATTGCCCATTAGGCAGGACAGCTCCAGGTTGGGTGGGAGGTCTCTGGGAGCGCGATTGTGTCTCCTCTATCTATGTGAACATCTGGCCTTATTACACTTATTCTCGAGATGTTTGACGCCTTGGCCTGGGTACAAGTGTATAAAGCAGGAAGACCTCCGCCTACCAACCATCTCCACTCTCTCTCATGTAAAATATATGGGAATAAGAAGAAATCCTCCAAGCTTTTAAAGACGCCTCCATCGTCAATATTTATAAGAAAAGGGGAGACCGGTCAGACTGTGGCAACTACCGCGGGATCTCGCTGCTGTCCGTAGCTGGCAAGATTATCGCCCAAGTCCTCCTAAACAGATTTCTTCCTGAGGAGGAAAACTTCCTCCCAGTATATCAATGTGGCCTTAGACCATCACGTGGCACCACTGACATGATCTTTGCTGCCAGCCAGATACAGGAGAAGTGCATCGTGACTAGTACATGGTCTTCATCGACCTAACCAAGGCCTTGGACTCGCTGAACAGGGAAGCCCTCTGGTGGATCCTCAGCTGTTTTGGCTACCCACCAGAATTTATCTCCATTGAGAGGCAACGAGTTGTTGGTGACGGCTGGGGACCTGTAGGAGGTCATAGGGCAAGTGAGGATGTAGTCAACAAATTTCTTCCCGTTTTCGTGGATATCTACACCACGTTGGGGGAGAACACGAAGCTGTAAACACAAGAAAGACATTAAATATTCCACCATGTTTTGTACACCCGTCCGCCCTGCTAGCAGGAGAGTGACGGGAAAAGTTTGCTGGCCAACAACTTTTGCGCCAGTGAAAAATCACTCGCAGGCGAGATCTAACCACTAGTAAGTCTCTGCTACTGAAGCTCTTGACTCGGCGCGGGTGATGAAATAACTCGTGTAGCTGAGTGGCACAGGGGGAGCGTGCTGGGCCTCAGGTCCGTCTCTCGGCTAGTATAAAATTTCCCTTTATGATGTTGGGGTTATTGGCGTCACTGTTTGTTTCATACAAGGATTTCCCACTAATAATGTCATGTTTTTTTAAGGTGATTGTCGTAAAGTTATTATTGGTTGTTAACATCAGATCATTATAAGACGGAGGAAGTGTCAATGTCAAGAACGAGTCTCCATAATAATAAGGAATATAATAGTGACCTAAATTATTTTACATTACTCTTTTAAAAGTATCACAAAGAGTTCTTCAAATAAAACGAGTTTCATAAATTGGTCAAGATCCAACCCATCTGCAGACGTTCATTGAAATCAGGTCATTTGGGTTATGACCTCCGATCTAACCTGACCTAACCTGGTGTTCACAAACCTGCTCACACACTTGAAAGAAATAATATTATATAAATTATTAACGTCCTCATGTATCCGAAGACAAAACAAATCAAGATAACAGCGTTGTTTTCACCTCTAGTAGGTTATGGGCCCAGTACGCTTCCACTGTGTAGCTTTGTTGAATATTAAATGTTGTAGTTAAGGAGATAAAAGTTGCGGTTAAGGGTCCAATTTACAGGGTGTGGCAGAGCTGTTATGGCTATTACGCTGTGTGTTGTGACCCCGGGTGGCGTGGGTAGTGACTAAGGGACAGCTGTTATCAGAATCATGAATGTTATCTCCGTAAATATTTTTAGTACTGTATCTCTGCTGTTTATAATGTAATTTTATTTTGTATGTTTTTCACTTACTATCATTATCATCATTATTATTAGACAATTAGTCTGTTGTATATTGTAAGGTGTTGCATATTGTACACGAGAAAGGTACTCGAGTAAAATTTTAGCAACTTCTAGGCATAAATAACAACAATACTCTGTAATGAGCACACGGGCAGGTGTTGCTCAGAGCACCAACCCTCGCCAGGTGTAGGTTGGCCTGTGGGCGAAAGCTGTGACCTGTTTAATTCAACGTGATAAAGTGATTCACGTGAAGAATTATTACCCTCCAGCTTATTTTACCTAATAATTAACCTAACATAACTCTAACCAAATCTCACCAAATATAACCTACCCAAATGTATGTAACCTATCCTAATATAAACTATCCTAATCTAACCTAACTTAACCTCTGCTAATATAAGCTAGCCTAACATAACCTTACCTAAACTAACCCCTCAGGTATCGTTAGGGTGTTTAAATCATCAGGTGAAATAAACTGGGAGTTAATGTTGACCTCATCCAAGTAAGTTACTCTCTCATCAACACCTATGTAAATTGTTATGAGGCATATTTGTCAATAAAAGTTTTGATTGCGTCAGCCAGCTCATTGAATGTGTTTACTGAGGGATTTCGCTGACTCACTGACTGTTTCTCTCTGCTCCTGGCCCGCCCGTACTGTACAGACCCTTCACTGCGTCCCGTACTATATGCTAATGCAGCTTGTGGCGAGTTTTGGGTCATCCCTGTTTGTTTCTTTAAATAAAAAGAGACAACATCATAAACACAGTCAAAGTGAAACAATATAATATCTGCAGGAGTCTTGTTTGATCAACACCCACTTGTTCTGTGCTACATTCACCAATTAAACAATATTTTGTCAAATCACGGTTCTTGACATTAAATTGTGGACTTTGACCTTCACATGGTTCCTTGGTTATCCATAGTCCTTCAGGCACTTGCATCCTTAATCGCATGAATCAAAGAAGGCAAGCATGAACTCCACATACTTCCCTGCTGGGAGTTACAAACAGTTTGGTGCTTTGCATTGCACAAGATGCAATTGGGTGCCCATCAAACTAGCCCCCTTGCGGGGTAAATCTGACAAATCTGTGTCTGGTTGGATTTAAAACTATCATCCAGTTTTCACCAGTATACTCATTTGAAGCTGGGGTAAGATTTATTTATCTGTTGCCCTGAAATTGAAGGCTTATAAACATAGTCACACAGGCTGTAAGGCAATTAAAGACGTATCTTTACAATATTGTGTTGGATAATAAGCCACAACGGACGAAGGGTGTTGACAACCTTACCGAGACAACAGGAGTCGCAGTGTTCGTTTTGAAATTCATCTGACCTCCGTAAAGATACTTTTTTGACTGTGTGTACAGTCGACAACAAAGTTCTCAAACAGCTGTTACGACAGATGTCAGCATGAGCGTTATGGCTCTTGTCGTTTCAGAATGGATTGTGTGCCTGGTTGGGAAGTGACTCAATATATGTAATAAAAAATATTGCTCGTCTTTATGTTATTTACAGGTGAAAGGAAGTACAGTTATTTAATATGCAATAAAACTTCCTCAGAGGAATGTAAGATTTCTCGTTAGTTTTGTCATATTATAAGACGCTTAGAGCGTTCGAGAACTTTTGTTGCCGACTGTACAGTTTAGGACAAATAGAATTCGGCAGGGAGGAAGGTTGTGTGTGTGTCCCCTCCACACACGTCGCATAGAAGTGGCGATTAAAAGTCTGCGGTTTTCTTTCCACACTGCAAATTAATTTTTTAGTTTAATCATGAGGCAGACGCATCTTACTCTCCCTCCCTGCTGAATTCTTTTTGTCCACAACTGTACCTCGGGGCACATACCCAAGTCCGGCCAGGATAACCTCCTGCAGCTTTGACCTTTGACCTGTTTTTCCCCACCACACCTGCCCCCGTTTCATCACAGGCGGTGTACTTGTTATAGAATATTTTATTAAAAAAAAAAAAGAAAAAAAAAAAAAAAAGCCGTATATACGATCAGGATCTGGAAAAACGAGGTTAGCAGAGCGTGGTTTCGATCCACGGACCTCTGGGTTATGGGCCCAGCACGCTTCCACTGCGCCACTCTGCTGCTTTACTTGAGTAGTAAAATACAAGATCCAGTTTATTTCTAAACGTGACATCATTGTAAGGCGCTACATGTTAAAGCTGCTGCACTGCACCGTTACCTCCTGTATCATGGTGATGCACGCCATATTAATGTTATTCATTTGTTAACGTGTACTAAAAAGTTGAAAGAATATCTGCACCAGCAAGCTCAATAAATGCTGTGCTTTGGGTGGTTTATTTATTTATTTATTTAATATAAATATTTTGTTTTACGGGTAATAGTTCACCCGGGCACAGGTGATCGGTCAACCCACAATGGGGCCTGGGGGGCGAAGAGAAAAATAGAGGAGAAAAAGACTATGAAACTGAAGCTCAAGAGTTAATCTTTAATTTCTTTATCTCTTTTTATAAAATTAATTTGATTTTTGTTAAAGTTCTCTCATCTGCCCTGTCAGACGGAAACTACTGGCTGGGTTACCATTCCTTGAAGAGTTACGCCGAAGTTTTCCAACATTTGCACACGGATGAAGAGTGAGGGTATTACAGGAACATGAGACGAGCGAATTACTGTGGTTCACCTGGTATTACAGAACTCGGATACATATAATGCTGTACTCCACTAAGGTAGCCAATGCCATTAATCACAGCACGGGGCCACTGTTTCATCTGATTTTATTTTAAATATTTTTAGTATTACCTGAAGAATAGACACCCCAGTTTTTTCACGTGGTGATTAAACGCCCAAACGCTAACCCGACATAACCTAACCTCTCTTGGTTAGTTCGTGTTAAAATATTAAACAAACACAGTCTGTACAAGCATAAACACACTGGCTCTACAAAACAAACACAGGGAAATTTTCACAGCACAAAACAGATCTCGTTACACTACATAATGTGATGATTTTTAACTTTCATAAAATGGATAATAGTGTTTCCGCCCGGGATCGAACCGGGGACCTTGCGCGTGTGAGGCGCACGTGATAACCACTACACTACGGAAACCTGTAATAACATGATGTAGTCTATAAGGAAAGAATGAACACTCTTTGTGGTGTCATGATCATCGTCACTGGAATGGTTGGTCGTGAATCCGTGAATGTTCACAAGCTGTTGACTGAGGCAAAGCACAGATGGTGTCTTTTGATAACTCCTTGCCATCAGGGGTCCATGGTCCAGTTTCGAAGAAATTCATCACAATGAAAATCAAGAAGAAGTCCACGAGAGTATCAGGCAAAGATGTGTATGACATTAATCTCATCTACTACAGATTGTTGGGTCTACACCAAGCGAGGGACGTAGAACTAACAACTGTCCTCAAGTACGAGCTAGCTCCTCTTCCAACACCCATGTTCACAGAGTCCCGAGGTATGCTCATTGCCACTTCAAAGTCGACACTCAAGAAGAAATTCCAAGAGTTGGTTTCCGTCCGTCTATCACCGGATACACAAATCCTCATCATTGATGGATGTGCCATTCTGTGGTGTGTGCACTGGCCCTACAAGGGAACTACCCAGGACTACGTGGACAGTGATGTATTCGTCATCTTAGACCGCTACATGAACTACAGCATTAAGAGTGCGACAAGATCGACACGAGCTGGTCAACATGTCATTCAGCACCATCGCCTCAATCCACAGAGTCCTCTGTCACCGCAGAAGTCACTCCTGACGGTAGCCGGTAATAAAGTCCAGCTCATCAACATAGTCTGTGAAGAATTGATCAGAAGAGGACTTTAGAACAAAACCAAGCTAATCATAACCTGTACATATCCAATACCCGTACAAGTCAGTGGTGTTGTCCTTCGGCGGAGGAGTGATTTAACAACTTACCACGAAGAGGCAGACGTTATCATCGTACAACAAATGGCGAACCTTGCAGAAAATGGGGCCACAAGCATAAATGTATTATGTGATGATACAGACGTCTTCGGGCTCCTCCTCCACTTCTACCACAAACTTGGCCTCAGCTGCCAATTGACCATGGGAGCCACTCGTCCAGACAGAGCTATGATTGATGTAGCAGCAACAGCAACGACACACACCAAGATTGCCCCACAGCTTCTGGCAATGCATGGCCTATCTGGGTGTGACAATATTGCCTAGCTGTTTGGCGTTGGCAAAGCCACTGTTCTTGAGAACCTTTCAAGTCAAGCAGACTCAAAAGAAGCTAGGGGAACTGGATACCGCTATGCCAGAGGTAATCGACGAAGCTGCTAAGTTCATGGCCAAGTGCTATGGATGTACAAGTGAAAATGGAGTAACCCTTCCAGTGACGATGTTCTTGACGCCTTGTGGATGGTCGTCGTTGTCCAGGGGTTTACACATCACTGCAACTTCTTTCGAATATTCACCCGGTCCTGGTCGTCGGCGTGTACTCGTGATGGTGTTTCTTCTTTGTGGGTTGTAACATTCACTTGTTTTTACCCTCCGGTCATGTCACCAACATCTTTGGTGAGTTTGGTAGGGACGTACATACTCAGCGCCCATTTCATTTGATTCACAGACCTTGAAAACACGGGTATAGACGCCATTTATTTGATCATATCCCTTGTAGTTAAGGAAATATTAAAAAAAAAGATGAATTTCAGTAATGGCCAGGATGGCAACACCTAGATTCTTTTCAACAACCTTCTAAGATATAAAAAATACAAAAAAACAAACTTTTAAGGACCCTACTGCAAGGTTCACCTCAAAATTATCATTTCTCTGCAGGTCTATGTGTCTTTTTAATTGGAAAAATAACGACAAAGATTTTACATGTAAAGTGTTCGTGTGTGTGTGTGTGTAGGGGGTGGGCTATGTGCTTTAGTGTATGGGAGGGCACTGTTAGTTGACGGGGGGGACGAGAAGGTCAATGTGGGTTTGTGTGTGATTTATGACATTAAGTAGATGACTTGTATTGTGAAGTAACAGTTTTCATATATCGTCTTGAAACAGTGAACAAACACACAGTCTGTACAGTAACTAAAGACGATGTTTGTAGAAAGAACAAGCACATAGTCTGTAGATTGGTTCGTGTACTTAATTTTGATCGTCCATTTTTTTTTTTTAGATAATTTAGTTAAGTTAGCGTTAAGGTGTTTAATGATCAGGTGAAATATGCTGGTGCTAATTCTTTTGGTGATCCCAATATTGGTTACTGTGACATACGTTTGGGTATAAGGCGGTAGTATTAACACAGGTGGGTGTAGGTAAGTGTAGCGATGGCTGGGTTTGGTGTGACCATTTGGTGTGATATATTAAGTGTCGTGACCACTGGGTGTAGATGGTGAGTGTGGTGATCCCAAGGTGTAGATGATGAGTAATGATCCCAAGGTGTAGGTGGTGAGTGTAGTGATCCCAAGGTGTAGATGATGAGTAATGATCCCAAGGTGTAGGTGGTGAGTATAGTGATCACTGGTTTAGAGTCATTTAGTGTAGTGACCACTGGGTGTACCGGCTCGATCTCTGGGTATAATTTGGCGAATGAATTAACCATTAAATATGTTCGTCATCAGTTCGACTTTTCACACAAACTAATTCCCTGTCGTGTCCTTGGTTCAGTCTCCAGCATTCTGATCCAGTGTTACACCGCCTTGCCAGTTAACCACGTCACTCCTTCCCACAGACACCGACACAAAAATGAGTCGAATATAGCAGAGCGTGGTTTCGATCCACGGACCTCTGGGTTATGGGCCCAGCACGCTTCCACTGCGCCACTCTGCTTCTTAAATACACACAAAATATTTCTGAATTTTCATTTGGTTCGAATAACAGAAACTAGATCATGGCTTAGATTTTTTAGTTTGTTTACTTGGTGTAGGTGGATGTTCCTGCTTTGTATAAGGAACCAGAGGTAAATATGATAGATTTTAGGGTCTTGTTGTGGAAGAGGAACACTAAAACAGGAAACATCTGGGATTACCACAAGATTAGACACCCTAGCTTATATCACCCTATAATTAGGCCACCGTAACTTTAACACTGACTGAACCTCCCCCAGGTATCGTAAAAGTATTCATGCGTAAGCTGGAATAAGTTAGGGTGCCTAATCTTCAAGTAATCTAACATGAATGACAACAAAATAATACTGTAGTCATTTATTTTTGCTGTTGTTGACACCATTCCTGCATAATGATGAGAAAAATCTGGTGTCTTTACTTGTTCCCCCTTGTGTGTGTTGGGCAGGTAGTGTGTCTAGTCCCTGTTGTTGTGGTAATTTTGTCTGTTCGTATTATTTGTTTATGTGTGTCTTCCTTTGATAAAATATGAGTGAAAAAGATGTTGATGTAACCTGTATGTTTGTGTGTGCACTTGAAAACTTTCACCTACTTAGTCTACGTTCCATCCTCTGAGTTCGCCGGGAAGACAAGAAAACAAATACCGGTATTCTCTCTGACACCAAATGTAGGAGCATTGAAGCTACCATTATCCATGAATAACTACGTTGGGCTGGCCATATTACCCGCGTGGACGATAGCAGATTCCTAAAATAGCTACTTTACTGTCGCCTAATGAATGACAAACGTAAAGCTGTCGGGCAACAGAAAGGGTATAAGGGTAGTCTTAAGACAAACCTGAAAAAGTGCCAAATTTACCCCCTCATTTGAGAGACGATCACTCTACATCGACAGCATACCGAAGCAGACAGCGCCAGCGACGGAAAGACGCTGCCGCCGCCCTTCTCGCACTATCTACACCTGCAATATTTGTGGACGACCCTGCCGGCCCCGTATCGGCCTCTCGAGTCACCTCAGAGTTCACCAACGATGGTGATATTTTTACAACTCATATCATGTATCATAGCTGGATGATCGTCATACTCGATTCCGAGTGACAGCAAAGTAGTAGTAGTAGGTAGAGACCTGACGATTTTTTTGGTCCACAACTGTACCTCGGGGCGCATACCTAAGTCAGGCCAGGATAACCTCCTGCAGCTTTGGCCTTTGACCTGTTTTTCCCCACCACACCTGCCCCGGTTTCATCACAGGAGGTGTACTTGTTATAGAATATTTTATTAAAAAAAATTCCGTTTCTATGAACAGGACTGGGAAAAAATGATGATAGCAGAGCGTGGTTTCGATCCACGGACCTCTGGGTTATGGGCCCAGCACGCTTCCACTGCGCCACTCTGCTATTGTAATATAACCAAGATGCTTCTGAATTTTCATTTGATATTAAGAATAGAAAATAGTCCATAATTTTGGTGTAAATTGTGTTAAATTAGCGTCCAGGTGTTTAATCACCACGTGAAATATTCTGAGGTACCACTTCTGGTGATCCCAATATTGGTTACTGTGAGAACTAGGTTTGGTATTAAGGCGGAGGTGTAACACGGGTAGGTGTAGATAAGTGTAGCGATGGTTGGGTATAAACATTTAAGTGTAGGCAGGTGTATATTGACCTATGAGTGTAGGCTGGTAAAGGCATCGACCATTTGGTGTAATATAGCAAGTGTCATAATTACTGGGTGTAGGTGGTGAGTGTAGTGATCCCAAGGTGTAGGTGGTGAGTGTAGTGATCCCAAGGTGTAGGTGGTGAGTGTAGTGATCCCAAGGTGTAGGTGGTGAGCTGTGTCCCTGGTTCAGTCTCCAGCATTCTGATCCAGTGTTACACCGCCTTGTCAGTTAACCACGTCACTCCTTCCCACAGACACCGACACAAAAATAATTCGAATATAGCAGAGCGTGGTTTCGATCCACGGACCTCTGGGTTATGGGCCCAGCACGCTTCCACTGCGCCACTCTGCTTCTAGTAACAATGAGAGAAGACTTAATTAATTTTATTCTTAATATCCACGTTAATGTGCGAGTGTGTGGAAGCTTTTAAGATGTTACCTGTTGGTGTCACTCTACTGCACTTTCACCTGTGTCATGGTGACCATCGCCATTATTACCGCTAAAGAAACACCAAGAATTTGACGTACTAGCTGCCTCAGTCAGCTCAATGAATGACGAGCTTGACTGACTGACTCACCTAGAGGCAGACCTGGATTGATATTATTGATAATAAAACTGTATATTTAGTCAGAGAAATGCAGATACAGAGCTCTCTTAGTACATAAGAACATAAGAATGGAGGAAACTGCAGCGGGCCTCTTGGCCCATACTGGGCAGTCCCATTTACACCCAACCCCTATTGCTCATATGTCCACCCAACCTACGCCTGAAGCTATCCTTCAGTATACCTCATTTATCATAGAACATTAACATCATCTGGAGCAGTCCACTTAACATGGTTGTAGTAAGAACATATGCCAATGTTACCACGATTATCACTTCGTTATTTATTTTATTTCATTTTATTTTTATTTTATGTTTTAATTAATATTCTAAGTATATACATATTTTATAGTGGAGTTGATACACATTAGTCTGACAAGTGAGGGAAGCAATACAACATGTACAGAAACAGTGAGGATCATGTCTTAACGGCAATATATATAATTATTGAAATGGTAATATTTATCTATCTACGTGACGATATATGACATAATGGTATTAGTGGTATAAAGAATGTGTTACTATAATTTTGGATTTACAGTATATATGTTGGGCTCAAAGAACGAAAACGAACACAACGCGTTGTGGATGTTTTCAAAAGAACCAGAAAACTAAATTTTGCTTCTTGTGTTTTACCCAATAGATACAACCTAACCTAACCAAACCTAATTTAACCAAACCTAATCAGACTCAACCCAAAGAAACGTAACCTAACCTAACCTAACCTAACCTATAGCAAAATTTCGCGTTCTGGTTTATTTATCAAACAACCGAACCATGAACCCTCGAGAGTTGTGAACCCGAAGCAGTAGACTGATACATTATTCTGTCCATAAATGCTTCAGGTTCATGAATCTGAATCTCTTGAGGGTACCTAACCTAGCCTAACCTTACTGCCTGGAACACACACAAACAAATATAACTAAATGATATAGGAGGGAGTAAGAGGAGCAGGAAGAGGGAGGAGGAGGAGGGAAGAAAAGAGTGTGTCGGGAGGAAGATGGGGGAGGAGGAGGCAGAGGAAGAGAGTGTGTCGGGAGGAAGATGGGGGAGGAGGAGGCAGAGGAAGAGAGTGTGTCGGGAGGAAGATGGGGGAGGAGGAGGCAGAGGAAGAGAGTGTGTCGGGAGGAAGATGGGGGAGGAGGAAGAGAGTGTCAAGAAGAAGGAGGATGAGAGAGTGTCCAGAGAGGAGTGGTGGTGAGTTACACGCCTGGTGACCGCCTGAGTGACAGGTGAGGGGCGAGGAGAGGCCAGCAGGTAACAGTGGACCCCTCCCAATATTTTCGCCCTATATAAACGACCCCACGTAAAAAAAAAAAAAGTACTGTGTATATTGATGATAATTATAATATAGAAACAATATTAATAATAATAATAATAATAATAATAATAATAATAATAATAACCCTGCTAATAATAATAATAATAATATTTGTTTGTTCTTTCCAACAATTTCTCTCCTAAGTAACAACTCATTCGTACAACAATGAACAACACACTAACAACGGTAAGAACATTTTCAAAAACTACATAACAGTTTCATCAGCCAAGAGCAACAGGGAGACAGACTAACGGGTCACAGACAAATGACTTTTGTATTAATGTACTACAACACTATAACATCACTACAACACTATAACATCACTACAACACTGTACTACAACACTATAACATCACTACAACACTGTACTACAACACTATAACATCACTACAACACATCACTACAACACTATAACATCACTACAACACTGTACTACAACACTATAACATCACTACAACACTATACTACAACACTATAACATCACTACAACACTATACTACAACACTATAACATCACTACAACACTATACTACAACACTATAACATCACTACAACACTATAACATCACTACAACACTATACTACAACACTATAACATCACTACAACACTATACTACAACACTATAACATCACTACAACACTATAACATCACTACAACACTGTACTACAACACTATAACATCACTACAACACTATACTACAACACAATAACATCACTACAACACTATACTACAACACTATAACATCACTACAACACTGTACTACAACACTATAACATCACTACAACACTGTACTACAACACTACAACATCACTACAACACTATACTACAACACTACAACATCACTACAACACCAAAACTCCACTACAACAGTATACTACAACTTTATAACCACTAAAACACTATCATCACATCACCAGAACTCCACCATAACGCCACTATAGAACTATACTACAACGAAGTATCATCACTACACTATTGCATCTTCACAGCAACAGCTTGACTCCACTATATAAACAGGAAATCTTGGGTTCAGAAACTGGATTTAACCAGTTTTCGATTTGAATTTTTCATTTACTCCTCGAATTTTGACTACTAGGTCCTTGAGCAACCTAAACCAGAGGGTAAATATTCCTCAGGATGGACACCAGCAAGTACGTTAAACAATCGGTGCGTGCACTGTGCGAAATCTGTGAATGCCATTTTGTAAACGTGTTTGGGGATGGGGCCTTTGAGCTCGTGGCTGATCTTACCTGCATGAAGCCTTTGGGTCACGGGGCCTACGGGTCTTGTCACTTGGTTACAGTGTGCAATAGCCAGTGGGTCATCAAGGCCATTTCAGCTACACCAGCCATTGTTTTAACTCTGCAGAAGGAAATCCTGGCCCTTTCAGTCCTGCAGAATATACCCGGTCTTCAGAAGATTATCGGAGTGTGTCCCTCGAAGCTCACCCTCCTCACCGAATACGCCGGGGAGAGCCTGGACAAGTACCTCCAGACCCACACCTGCACCATAGGCCAGCGCCTGCAGATCGTAAAACAGGTCACCCGAACCCTGCTGGCGATAAAGGAGCGGGGATGGGTGCACACCGATGTCAAGTGTGAAAACATCTGCATCCAAAATACCACCAGTGGGATTCGTGCTACGCTCATTGACCTTGGTCTGGCTGCACCAATAGGAAAATTTAACCGATTCCCTCCCGGAACAAAGCCGCCAGCCTACATGGCCCCTGAAGTGGTCAAGAACAGGCCAGTGACCTCTCAGTCTGATGTATACAGCATGGGTCGCCTTCTACAGACTCTTGTCGGTGTTCACCATCTCAGCCGTGAAGCACAGCGATGGGTGAGCCACGCCATCAACCCCGACCCTAACCTTCGAAACACGATGGAGGTTTTGTCACGGATCCTAGAAATGAGGACTTGAATCCCAGGCACAGGTCACCTAAGCCTCTGCAATTTCCACCAGCGGTAACCACCCAATCTACTTTAAGAAGGTTGAAGGAGGAGAAGGAGGAGGAGGAGTGAGAGAATTAGTTACAAAACACCGAGAGAAACTTGTAACTATAAGAGAAAAATTAATAAACAGATAGATAAATAGGTTAAATAGGAGAGAGAGAGAGAGAGAGAGAGAGAGAGAGAGAGAGAGAGAGAGAGAATTTTATCGTACGTGGAAGACATCTCATAATTTCTTATGATTATTTGAGAAAACAGGTGACACATACACACACACACACACACACACACACACAGTCATTCAGTAAACTTCTCCGGCAGGTAATTACAGGTACACAGGTTATTTAATATTATTGTGTTGCTCTGAGGTGTCTAACTGTCTGTCCCTCCTGTTATCTGGTGTCCATGGTCTCTCTTTATGTATTTGACACGGGTTCGAGTACCGTGCTTGGCCCGGACACACGTGGGAACTCTGATGTTGATGAGTTACGTTAATTAAATACAATAATAATAATTGCAGAAAGAGTTGTGATGTAGGACCTAACCTAAATAGCGTTAAAGTGGTTAAAATCTTAAGGTGTAATAAACTACGGTGGAGAAGATTCTTCATATTCTGTAATTCATTACTTAAAAAAAACAAAACAATAGTATATGTATAATCACTAAAACATAACAGTGTATGTGTGTTTCAAGAGCAACTTTTCCTCCTGACTACTGGAGTGTGTTGGTGTCGGCAGCTTGGTAACCGCAGAGGAAGTCATTCGTGTAGGCATTTGTGTAAGATTTATACTCCCACAATTCTCACAAAAATACAAACTTCTTCTTTTGATTTATATTTTCTTTTACAAATTGCAGAATCAACTCTTCAATAGTACGTATTTAGTTTCAGGGTTGATTTAGTTATATATAATTAACAGTTATTATTATGATGGTTGTTTTCCTCTCATCTGTATAGTTAATTTCTGTACAGCGGAGGCCAAACTTTCCTAGGGCTGGATCATCCTTTTCCTTGGTTATCCAAAAGTGATCTACTGCCACAAATTTTCCTGACCTCCAGCATATAATGGATAGATTTTGAGTCTTAATGGAGAGGGAGACATGTTTTGACTGGTGTTGCTTCGCTTTATTGACGTTGTGTTTGTTGGGCAGGTGGTGGTGACTGGTCCCTGTTGTTGTGGTAAATTTGTGTGTTGGTATTATTATTTATGTGTGTCTTTCTTTGGTGAAATATTAACAACAAAGATTTTATATGTGAACTAGCAGAATAATGGATGGTGTTATATGTAGTGATGATGGATGGTGTTATATGTAGTGATGATAGATGGTGTTATATGTAGTGATGATGGATGGTGTAATATGTAGTGATGATGGATGGTGTAATATGTAGTGATGGTGGATGGTGTAATATGTAGTGATGGTGGATGGTGTAATATGTAGTGATGATGGATGGTGTAATATGTAGTGATGATGGATGGTGTAATATGTAGTGATGATGGATGGTGTTATATGTAGTGATGATGGATGGTGTAATATGTAGTGATGATGGATGGTGTAATATGTAGTGATGATGGATGGTGTAATATGTAGTGATGATGGATGGTGTAATATGTAGTGATGATGGATGGTGTTATATGTAGTGATGATGGATGGTGTTATATGTAGTGATGATGGATGGTGTAATATGTAGTGATGATGGATGGTGTTATATGTAGTGATGATGGATGGTGTAATATGTAGTGATGATGGATGGTGTTATATGTAGTGATGATGGATGGTGATATATGTAGTGATGATGGATGGTGTAATATGTAGTGATGATGGATGGTGTAATATGTAGTGATGGTGGATGGTGTTATATGTAGTGATGATGGATGGTGTAATATGTAGTGATGATGGATGGTGTTATATGTAGTGATGATGGATGGTGATATATGTAGTGATGATGGATGGTGTTGTAGTGACTAAATTCAAAGTCTGCTAAAGGGAGGATTCATTCTTATTATTCACTAGCAGAAACGCCGTCCTCCTGGCAGCTCTTTCGCTAGGACTACCAACCTACCTACCTACCTACCTTGTTAGAATGGACAGCCTAGAAAAGTTAGAGATCAAAGAAAAGTAAGCTGTAATGAGAGAGAGCATAAGGATAAAATTAGCTATAATACGTGGGATGGGATATGACTATTCAACCTATGTGTGGTGTAATGGATGGAGATTAGATGCAGAGAAAAGTAAGCCGTAATGAAAGAGAACCTAAGAATCAAAATAGCTGTAAATAATAGGAGGGAATAAGACTTTTCTACGTGTGTGTGTCCGGGCTAATCGTTAGTCTCGTTCTCTGGGGCGTGTTGGGTCGGGTTGGTTGGAGTTTTTTTTTAGATCCCCACATGACACTTGCTATCAATGCCAAGTTTGGTCCAGATCTGTAAAGTAAATAACGAGATTCTTGTGCGGACAAACAGACACACAGTCAGACTTCTTTGTTTTATATATATATATAGATTGTATGTTAGTGTGAGGGAGGGCGAGGTAAGTGTGAGCTTTGTGTAAGTGACTTATGACTTTAAGTAGATGACTTGTATTGTGAACTAATAATTATGATAGTTCGTGTTAAAATATTTAACAAACACAGTCTGTACAAAAACAATCACATGAGAATTTTCACAATATAAAACAGATCTCGTCACACAGAGGAATTATTATGTGATAAGATTTAATTACATATTGTGATGATTTTTAACTTTTTATAAAATGGAGACGCGTGTTTCCGCCCGGGATCGAACCGGGGACCTTGCGCGTGTGAGGCGCACGTGATAACCACTACACTACGGAAACCTGTAATAACATGATGTAGTCTGTTAGGAAGGAATGAACACTCTTTGTGGTGTCATGATCATCGTCACTGGAAAGGTTGGTCCTGAATCCGTGAATATTCACAAGCTGTTGACTGAGGCAAAGCACAGATGGTGTCTTTTGAT
Organism: Homarus gammarus; assembly: GCA_958450375.1. Classification (NCBI taxonomy): domain Eukaryota; kingdom Metazoa; phylum Arthropoda; class Malacostraca; order Decapoda; family Nephropidae; genus Homarus; species Homarus gammarus. The sequence continues at coordinate 1,433,876 of CAUDMG010002164.1, read as the reverse complement.
AACTCCTTGCCATCAGGGGTCCATGGTCCAGTTTCGAAGAAATTCATCACAATGAAAATCAAGAAGAAGTCCACGAGAGTATCAGGCAAAGATGTGTATGACATTAATCTCATCTACTACAGATTGTTGGGTCTACACCAAGCGAGGGACGTAGAACTAACAACTGTCCTCAAGGACGAGCTAGCTCCTCTTCCAACACCCATGTTCACAGAGTCCCGAGGAATGCTCATTGCCACTTCAAAGTCGACACTCAAGAAGAAATTCCAAGAGTTGGTTTCCGTCCGTCTATCACCGGATACACAAATCCTCATCATTGATGGATGTGCCATTCTGTGGTGTGTGCACTGGCCCTACAAGGGAACTACCCAGGACTACGTGGACAGTGATGTATTCGTCATCTTAGACCGCTACATGAACTACAGCATTAAGATTTCGACAAGATCGACACGAGCTGGTCAACATGTCATTCAGCACCATCGCCTCAATCCACAGAGTTCTCTGCCACCGCAGAAAACAGTCCTGACAGTAGCCGGTAATAAAGTCCAGCTCATCAACATAGTCTGTGAAGAATTGATCAGAAGAGGACTTTAGAACAAGACCAAGCTAATCATAACCGGTACATATCCAATACCCGTACAAGTCAGTGGTGTTGTCCTTCGGCGGAGGAGTGATTTAACAACTTACCACGAAGAGGCAGACGTTATCATCGTACAACAAATGGCGAACCTTGCAGAAAATGGGGCCACAAGCATAAATGTATTATGTGATGATACAGACGTCTTCGGGCTCCTCCTCCACTTCTACCACAAACTTGGCCTCAGCTGCCAATTGACCATGGGAGCCACTCGTCCAGACAGAGCCATGATTGATGTAGCAGCAACAGCAACGACACACACCAAGATTGCCCCACAGCTTCTGGCAATGCATGGCCTATCTGGGTGTGACAATGTTGCCTAGCTGTTTGGCGTTGGCAAAGCTACTGTTCTTGAGAACCTTTCAAGCCAAGCAGACTCAAAAGAAGCTCGGGGAACTGGATACCGCTATGCCAGAGGTAATCGACGAAGTTGCTAAGTTCATGGCCAAGTGCTATGGATGTGCAAGTGAAAATGGAGTAACCCTTCCAGTGACGATGTTCATGACGCCTTGTGGATGGTCGTCTTTGTCCAGGGGTTTACACATCACTGCAACTTCTCTCGAATATTCACCCGGTCCTGGTCGTCGGCGCGTATTCGTGATGGTGTTTCTTCTTTGTGGGTTGTAACATTTACTTGTTTTTACCCTCCGGTCATGTCACCAACATCTTTGGTGAGTTTGGTAGAGACGTACGTACTCAGCGCCCATTTCATTTGATTCACAGACCTTGAAAACACGGGTATAGACGCCATTTATTTGATCGTATCCCTTGTAGTTAAGGAAATATTAAAAAAAAAAGATTATTTCAGTAATGGCCAGGATGGCAACACCTAAACTCTTTACTGCAACCAAGGTGTAGGTGGTGAGTGTAGTGATCCAAAGGTGTAGATGATGAGTAATGATCCCAAGGTGTAGGTGGTGAGTGTAGTGATGCAAAGGTGTAGATGATGAGTAATGATCCCAAGGTGTAGGTGGTGAGTATAGTGATCACTGGTTTAGAGTCATTTAGTGTAGTGACCACTGGGTGTACCGGCTCGATCTCTGGGTATAATTTGGCGAATGAATTAACCATTAAATATGTTCGTCATCAGTTCGACTTTTAACACAAACTACTTCCCTGTCGTGTCCTTGGTTCAGTCTCCAGCATTCTGATCCAGTGTTACACCGCCTTGCCAGTTAACCACGTCACTCCTTCCCACAGACACCGACACAAAAATGAGTCGAATATAGCAGAGCGTGGTTTCGATCCACGGACCTCTGGGTTATGGGCCCAGCACGCTTCCACTGCGCCACTCTGCTTCTTAAGTATATACAAAATATTTCTTAATTTTTATTTGGTTTTAAGAATAGAAAATAGATCATGGCTTAGATTTTGGAGTTTGTTTACTTGGTGCTGGTGGACGATGCTGTGCTGTGTAAGGAACCAGAGGTAAATTAGATAGATTTTGTGGGTCTTGTTGTGGAAGAGTAACACCAGAACAGGAAACAATTTTTTTTTTTTTTTTTTTTTTTTTTTTTTTACGGGGATTAACCCACCCCGACACAGGTCACTGACCCACATCGGAGCTTGGGGGGAAAAATATAATAATAATAATAATAATAATAATAATAATAATAATAATAATAAAGAAATAAAAAAATAAAAAAATAAAAAAATAAAAAAGGTCAAGAGTGAGAAACAATATATGTGTATGTTGTGTTGGCAATAGTAAGAGAAACAATTGAGACCCTGCAATTGTGTGTAAATGAGGCAGAAAGTCAGATCAGCAACCTGGGACTTGGTCACAATTTTCGTGATGCCATATGGCAGCAGGGTCTACCATTAGACAACACATTATGCTTCCAATATCTTCCCAGGTGGTAGTACCTGTGATTATCTGATGACTAGACACCCCAGCTTATTACACATGATTAAACTACCGTAACCCTTAACACTATCCAAATCTCCCCTCCCTCCCCCAGGTATGATAAAGTTTTTATTCAGGTGAAATATACGGTGATTGCTCTTCAGGTGATCAACATCCAAAGAGAGAGATTAACAACGAAATAATCGAGTGAGTTATTTTTGCTCCTGATAACGACCATCCTGTATAATGATGGGAAAATTCATAATAATAAAAGGCAGAAATGTTTTGACTGGTGTTGCTTCACTATTAACTGTGTTGGGCAGGTGGTGGTGACTGGTCCCTGTTGTGGTGGTCAAATTGTGTGTTGGTATTATTATTTATGTGCCTTTCTTTGGTGAAATAATAACAACAAAGATTTTATATGTATTAATATGTTAGTGTTGGGGAGGGCGAGGTTAGTTTGAGCTTGTGTGTTTGCAAATTATGACTTCAAGTTGATGATTTGTATTGTAAAGTAATATTTATCTTAGTTCGTGTTAAAATATTAAACTAACAGTCTGTGCAAAAACAAACACAGCACAATTTTCAGGTTACAAAACAGATCTCGTTACACAGAGGAATTACTGTACTATACGGATTTAATTACATATTGTGATGATTTTTAACTTTTTATAAAATGGATAACAGTGTTTCCGCCCGGGATCGAACCGGGGACCTTGCGCGTGTGAGGCGCACGTGATAACCACTACACTACGGAAACCTGTAACTGTTTAGGGTAGTCTGTCAGGGAGGAATTAATCCTTTCTGTGGTATAATTTCTAAGTCTTTGACCTCAGTCTGTGGGAGATGTGGTGCGACCTTTAACCTTTGGTACAATCTTTGACCTTATGTACTACCCGTGTCGTTTGATGCCAGCCTTGACCTTCAGTCTGGCTTGGGTCATCACTTGGCTAAGTAACTTGCAAAATTCACCAGTTTCTCTACACTACTACTACTACTTCCACTACTACCACCGTTTTACATCACCACCACCATCTTACACCATCACGCATCACCGTCACCACCACACACCACTGTGTAACATTCACTGCCATAATATCCTGACCACTGGGGTAAACCTTACTCTGTAATCCTTCTGCGCCACCACTCACAGCATGAGTGTGGGGTGCACAAAAAACTAGCTGCTGTAAGTGGCAAAAAAAAATCCACCACTATCCTACACCATCATTACCACCACTACCACCACCATCTCCCACCACTACCCTACACCACACACACCACTACCCTACACACCACCATCTTCCACCACTACCACCACCATCTCCTACCACTACCCTACACCACACACCACCACCATCTCTCAACACCCATAATTACACCCAGGCTCACTCCTCACTTTTGTTTTAGCAGGAGGCGAGGATCATTGTTTGGCCACAGTACCCGGCAGTTAGTGTCGGCCGGTGCTTTTATCTGTGACCTAATAAATTCCTGGGCGCGGCTCACTAACCTGCTCTTACCTGCCTGCCTGCCACACTGTTATGCGTGGTCGTCGTCGTCACTGCCCCTTCATCTCTGGGGGAGGGGGGGGGTGACTTGTATAAGGGGACAGGAAAGGGTGATTTAGGGGGGTTGTGGGGGACACTAAAGGCAAGAATTGATTGAGGAGGGGAGGGAGTGGTTAAGGGGAAAGTGGGATTTTGGGAGGAGCGGAGGGCAAGGGCAGGGAGGGGCTGGTTTTAGGGGAGGGCGGGGTTTGGGAGGGTTTAGAGGATGAGGTAGGGTAGGGGGAATGTTTAGGGGATGAAGTGGAAGAGGGACCTGGAGAAGGGACGAAGGTGGAGACTATTCTAGGTTTGGGTAGGGTAGGGTTGGGTAGGGTAGGGTAGGGTAGGGGAAGGAAGGGTAAAGGAAGGAAGGGTAGGGTAGGGTAGGGTAGGGTTGTACACACTACTAACATAATTGATCAACTACCATTACAAAATCACCATGACGGCCACCACCACCACCACCACCACCATCATCACCACCACCACCACCACCATCACCAGCTAACTACTAATCTTTTGTTACCGAATGAAGGAGATTTTTTTGTTTTTAAGTGTGATTTAACGCAGCAGATGACGACCACTTTCTTCAGGGTCAACTTGTGTCTTGTTAGTCACTTTTATTATTTAGTGATTCTTTTGTTTAGTTGTTTTATGTGTTATTTGTTTTGTGTCTCAGGGTTTGTTTGTGTTTTTCTGGGCTAAATTGTCTTTCGTGACTTGTGTTCTCTGTGATAATTTATTTTTCAGTATTTCTTGAATATTTTAAAGTTGCTTGTCTGCTTTCAGGGTTTACATCTGTTTCTTAACTCAGTAACACACGCAAACACTACGATTTCCTTTACGCTTCAGCTGTTTGACTTCATTGCTTCATTCACTGTTCACATCTTAGCATCACCTTAGTAATCCGGGTCACCTTAACTCACTTGGTATCCTTCAAGTGAGTTATTTTCATCTTGACGTCATTGTAATATCCATCACTGTTACGCTTGGTTCATTGTTCCCAGTATGTACCTTGATCTAATTACACCAAATGTTACCTAATGGGGAAAACTGTCAAGGCTAATGGAGACGAGATAATGGGAATGGAAGGGAGCAGCGTTTTTATGTGTGTGCGCGATTGTGTGTATGTGTTGCGCGGTCGACCAGCTGTGGGTGGACTTTCATCTGCTAACGTAAAGATTGGTGGTTGTATTCGTGTTGGCTCAGGTTACCACGTCTGGCACTATTGTTGACACTCGAGGCCCTGACGTAACACCTATTGTCAACGTGAGCTGTAAAGACACGGAGGCGGCAATAGAGGCATGGACGGTGTTGAAACTGGGTGCTGTCTCTGATCGACACCTGATAGAAGCATGGCGAATTCCAGGCGATTACCTACCTGATAGACACCTGATCCATTTACGAGTAGTAGTAGTAGTTGTTGTAGTAGTAGCGGTACTTCTCTCTCACTTTCTCTATTTTTCCTTCTCTTCCTCTCTTTTTAACTCCCTTCTTTTTCTCACCTCCCTCCTCTCTTCTATCCCCCTCCTCCCTCCTTCTACCCTCCTCCCTCCCTCCTTCTACCCTCTCCCTCCCTCCTTCTACCCTCCTCCTCCTCCCGCTTAAATCACGTATTCCTACCCTCGATTTCTGTTTGCTTCGACAGACAGACAGGCAGGCAGGCAGACAGGCAGGCAGGCAGGCAGGCAGACAGACAGACAGACAGACAGACAGGCAGGCAGACAGACAGACAGGCAGGCAGACAGACAGACAGACAGACAGGCAGGCAGGCAGACAGGCAGGCAGGCAGGCTCTCTCTCTCTCTCTCTCTCTCTCTCTCATCAATGTCTTCCAAATCCTTTGCATGCAGCTTTTATTGTTATTATTATTGTTATTGTTATTGTTATTGTCATTGTCATCATCATCATCATCATCATCCCTTCAGTCACTCGTCATGAACACAGTCGGTCAAGCTTCTCCCCGTTGTTGTAGAGAAAATGAACACTAAATAGATCGTTCCCTCAACCCCTCATTCAGAGAGTTTTTCTGTGTCGCAATTTATAGATGTTGACTGACTAGTGTGTTACTAAACCATGTTACGTGTTGAAAGACCTTTAGTTGTTGACGTTAATAACATTATGACGTCAGCGTTAACATTATGACGTCAGCGTTAACATTATGACGTCAGCGTTAACATTATTACGTCAGTGTTAACTCCTGCATTGCCACGTCCCGTTTTCTATAATGACACCTCCTGCCCAAACAAGCAGCCCAGACTAATTTATTCCATGCATCGACAATGTGATTGGCTGTAAATATAAACATTATAATGCATTGTGTGCTTGTAGCTGTATCGATATTTATTTTTCAATATATCGAATAGAATTTTTATTGAATGACAAATACCAAAAAACACGATATATTACTTCATAAATTCTTAACAGTTTAATAATAAAAGTCATCAAATATTAACAGACGCTGAGACTTCACAGACGGTTTAAATTATCCCCATACTCCTTATAGAGAGTTAGTAGGAGTTGTTAGTAACTATGAAACGCCATAAACACCATTAACATCCATCATTAACAAACGCCATAACCACCATTAAGACCCACCATCCACCATCAATTTTTAGCACCCAGCATCACCACCATTAACACCCAGCATCACCACCATTAGCACCCAGCATCACCACCATTAACACCCAGCATCACCACCATTAGCACCCAGCATCACCACCATTAACACCCAGCATCACCACCATTAACCATAACCCATTCACAACAAGGGACACCACATTTAATATTTAATTTGGGTGACGCCAGACGATTTTATTCATCATGGAGCGAGGTGGGGTTAGAAGACAACCTCCATTAAACCCCCACCCTCCCCCACCTTCTCCCACCCTCTCCCACCCTCCCCCACCCTCCCACCACCCTTCCCCACCCTCCCACCACCCTTCCCCACCCTCACCCTTCCTTCTCCCACCCTCCCCCACCCTCACCCTTCCTTCTCCCACCCTCTCCCACCCTCCCCCATCTTCCCCCATCCTCCCCCATCCTTTCCCACCCTCCCCCACCCTCCCTCACCCTCTCCCACCCTCTCCCACCCTCCCCCACCCTCTCCCACCCTCCCTCACCCTTCCTTCTCCCACCCTCTCCCACCCTCCCCCAGCCTCCCCCATCCTCTCCTGCCCTCCCCCACCCTCCCCCACCCTCACCCTTCCTTCCCCCACCCTCCCCCACCCTCACCCTTCCTTCTCCCACCCTCCCTCACCCTCTCCCACCCTCTCCCACCCTCCCCCACCCTCTCCCACCCTCCCTCACCCTTCCTTCTCCCACCCTCTCCCACCCTCCCCCAGCCTCCCCCATCCTCTCCCGCCCTCCCCCACCCTCCCTCACCCTCACCCTTCCTTCTCCCACCCTCCCTCACCCTCTCCCACCCTCCCCCACCCTCTCCCACCCTCTCCCACCCTTCCTTCTCCCACCTTCTCCCACCCTCCCCCAGCCTCCCCCATCCTCTCCCGCCCTCCCCCACCCTCCCCCACCCTTTCCCACCCTCTCCCACCCTCCCCCCACCCTCTCCCACCCTCCCCGACCCTCCCCCACCCTCTCCCACCCTCCCCCACCCTCTCCCACCCTCTCCTACCCTTCCCTCAAGCTATCAGGTGAACGTACAGTATATATGCTGGCCAAGTTGGTGCCTCAAATAAATTAAACGGTTTAATTTATGAGCCATCAAAGTTTATCCTGCTTGATATTAAGTCAGGGAGTGTTGTGGTTATTATACATTCAGTGAGGCGGGTCTATGAGGGGTGATCAATATTCAGGTCGTCCAGCAGTATTGAGAGAGAGAGAGAGAGAGAGAGAGAGAGAGAGAGAGAGAGAGGCTGGTCATCCCACACACACGTCATCTCTATTCATGAGGGATTAAATCTTTTATCTATATTCATAAACTAATAGATGCCTTTACCGGGGAAAAAAATCCTATAAAATGTTTTTTTTTAAAGATTGGGTTCATCGTCTTACGGTGTGTGTGTGTGTGTGTGTGTGTGTGCTGGGAAGGCTCTCTCTCTCTCTCTCTCTCTCTCTCTCTCTCTCTCTCTCTCTCTCTCTCTCTCTCTCTCTCTCAAGTAGGAGCACCTATCAGAGTAGTGGTGCTGATAGTGTGATGGTAGTGGTGTTGGATAGTGGTGTTGGATAGTGGTGTTAATATGAAGATGGTGGTCATAGTGATGGTGGGTAGTTGGTGTTAATAGGATGGTGATGATGGTGGTAATGGTGTTAATATGAAGATGGTGGTGATAGTGATGGTGGGTAGTGGTGTTAATAGGATGGTGATTATGGTGGTAATGGTGTTAATATGAAGATGGTGGTGATAGTGATGATACTGAACGATTATTATTATTCTCAGAAACTGAAATCCGGAGTAGGTGAACCGCACTCACTCCTGCGGCTGACTTGAGTGCATCGACGACACTTTTACTGAGTGTGTAGTGAGGGTCTTACTTGACGGCTTTTAAGGATGACAGGTGATGCATTAGGTGGACGTATCTATCTATCTATCTATCTGTCTGTCTGTCTGTCTGTCTGTCCTGAATAACCCCTCTAGAGGTGCCAAGGTCAAAGGTCAAGTAAGAATATGAAGGTCACTAAACAGACAGACAAAGACAGATAGATAGATAGATAGACAGATAGATAGACAGACAGGCAGACAGATAGACAGACAGACAGACAGACAGACAGACAGACAGACACAGAAAAAAGGGAAGGAGGCGTCTCTTTCAACCTCTCTGTGAACAATAGCTGAAATGTGTGGAGTTACATGGTCAATAGTACTTGGTTGAGGAGCTGGATGAGGCAGGTGGGTGAGAGGGTCAGGTAAGTGGGTGTCAGGTGGGTGAGGGAGTCAGGCAGGTGGGTGAGGGGAGGTCAGATGGATGAAACGAGTAGGCGAGTAAGGTAGGTGGATGAAGGGATCAGATATGACAGGCAGGTAGGTGGGTGGGTGGGTGTCAGGTAGGTGGGTGGGTGTCAGGTGGGTGAGGGAGTCAGGCAGGTGGGTGAGGGGAGGTCAGATGGATGAAACGAGTAAGTGAGCAAGGTAGGTGGATGACGGGGTTCAGGTAGGTGGGTGGGTGGGTGTCAGGTGGGTGAGTGAGTGGGTGAACCAGATAGGTGAAGGGTAACAAGGATGATTATCACCTCTGACCCACTTCTCGTCGTTCGCCTCACTCACCTGAAGACGAGGAGGTGTCTGGTGAATCTCCCTCCCTTATTGACCTACACACACACACGCACACACACACACACACACACACAAGACCTTCACCTTATTCTCATGACCCCTTCACGCCTCCTTCCATGCCTCCCTCCACGCCTCCCTCCACGCCTCCCTCCACGCCTCCCTCCACTGCACCCAGGGGTCCCATTGTCATTGGAAGTAATGGTCAGCATGAGGTGAGGAGAAAAGAAGACAGGGGAGGTGAGGGGAGGAGAGAAGAGGAGAAAAGTGAGTGAGTGAGGAATTATGCATAACGCAATGAGTATGTTCTGTGTGTGTAATAATAATAATAAAAATAAACGGTTTATTAATAGAGTTGCAGCCGGTGGCAAAAAATATACAAACTTACATGTGATTTAGATATAATGATATGCGTTCAGCACATTTACAGGGCTGTACAGTACATAAATCAGGAGTTGTTTATTATTTTAACAATAGATGGGATGGTGCTGTTCTTATATCTATCGGTGCGGGCTCTTATGGGCTGAATTTTGTTGTAGTGGCGGACTGCGCGAGGTCAGCGAGGGACTGCCGGTGGCAGGAGGTGGAGATGATGAGGATGGTGCAGTAGTCCACTGCCAAACCTTGCTAGTGCTTGGTGGTGGAGGTCACTGAGGGATGGCATTTCCAGGGTGGAGAGAGCGTTGGTGTAGCCGGAGTATTCTGCGCCGAGCATGATTCTGCAGGCCCTCTTCTGTACCCTTTCTAGCTGACGTTGTTGGGTGGAGTTGAGAGAAGACGACCAGGCTGGTGACGCATACGTTAGTTTGGGGAGAATAAAGGCGTTGTAGATAGTCCTCAGCTCTGGTAATAATAATAATAATAATAATAAAAATAATAATAATAATAATAATAATAATAATAATAATAATAATAATAAACGGTTTATTGAAAAAGTAAGTGTGTGTGTGTGTGTGTGTGTGTGTGTGTGTGTGTGTGTGTGTGTGTGTGTGTGTGTGTGTTTCGCCCTCATACAATACAAGAAATATACTGAATACACACCAGAGTTCCCAGGTGGTGAAGGTCATTAAGAACAATTCAGTCAACAGGTACAGAGAAAATAATTACCTCAATCCATCTTACCTGTCCTAAATTTTTACCTCTTGTCACTTATAATATCAATTAACAGGTAACATTATACCTTCCCTCGGTCTTCGCCTTTACTGACGTGAATGATGTTTTTCGCTTGTGAGGATTTTTTTTTCTGGTACGTTAGGTTAGGTAAGGTTAGGTTAGGTTAGGTTAGGTTAGGTTAGTGTTAAGGTGGTTAATATTCAAGTGAAATACGGGGTTACTGATCTTGACGAGATTTAATATTTAAATTGATAGAAAGACATATATTTTGACAGACAGATCATCTACCTCGTGGAATCCATCACTCGATCCCCCGCCCCCCCGCCCCCCCCCCCCTCTTTAACCCCACCAAAACAAGCACCAAAGACTGTATGGCCCCAAATCTCATATAAAGGTGCATTGGATCGCGTCTCTATAACCAACGCGTCAGTATTAAAGGGAACAGACAGACACATGTACCACCACCACCACCAGTACAGTGAGGGTCCTTACCATGAGTCAGTTAAGCCCTGATTCACTGAGTTAGTACACCCCCCTATAAGTCACCAAGTGAGTTTATTGTACGAGATGGCTTTGTGAATGGGTGTGTGTGTGTGTGTCTGTGTGTGTGTGTATATAAGAATTGTTCGTTTGTTTTTATGTGCGGGTTGGGGAAGGGAGGGGGAGGTGTGTGTGTTGGGGAGGGAGGGGGAGGTGTGTGTGTTGGGGAGGTGCGGGGGAGCGGGTGTGTGTCGGGGAGAAGGGGTATTTTGTTGTGTGTTGGGGGAGGGAGGGGGAGGTGTGTGTGTTGGGAGGGGAGGGGGAGGTGTGTGTGTTGGGGAGGGAGGGGGAGGTGTGTGTGTTGGGGAGGGAGGGGGAGGTGTGTGTGTGTTGGGGAAGGGAGGGGGAGGTGTGTGTGTTGGGGGAGGGAGGGGGAGTGTGTTGTGTGGAGGAAGGGGATTAAGTGTGTGGGTTTGGAGGAGGGATGTGGGGAGGTGTGTGTGTTGGGGAGGGAGGGGGAGGTGTGTGTGTGTTGGGGAGGGAGGGGGAGGTGTGTGTGTTGGGGGAGGGAGGGGGAGGTGTGTGTGTTGGGGGAGGGAGGGGGAGGGTGTGTGTTGGGGGAGGGAGGGGGAGGTGTGTGTGTTGGGAGGAGGGGAGGTTGTGTGTTGGGGGAGGGAGGGGGAGGTGTGTGTGTGTTGGGGAGGGAGGGGGAGGTGTGTGTGTTGGGGAAGGAGGGGGAAGTGTGTGTGTTGGGGAGGGAGGGGTAGGTGTGTGTGTTGGGGAGGGAGGGGGAGGTGTGTGTGTGTTGGGGAAGGGAGGGGGAGGTGTGTGTGTTGGGGGAGGGAGGGGGAGGTATGTGTGTTGGGGAGGGAGGGGGAGGTGTGTGTGTTGGGGGAGGGAGGGGGAGGTGTGTGTGTTGGGGGAGGTGTATGAGGGTAACGCTACAACATTCCTGTCAACCTCTATAACACTGTCAACATCAACTTAAGTGAAATTCTGTTTGTATCACCACCATCACCCAGCATTAGGACTTACCACCATCGCTACCACCCCCTCAACCACCGTCACCACCATTACCCATCGTCATGACCTTTCAGCTGCTATAACCACCACCACTCCGCCAATACAACCACCTCTCCGTCAACCACTACCACCTCTCCGTCAACCACCACTACCTCTCCGTCAACCACCACCACCACCCGTCAACTACTACCACCACCCCATCAACTTCCACCCTCAACCACCACCCCCTCAACCACCACTCACCACCACCATCGGCTATAAACAACCACCACCATCGCCTCTCAACCATCACCACCAACCTCCCTGTCAACCACCACCAATACCACCCCGTCAGCCACCACCACAATAATAGTTTAACAGCAACACAGGGTCAACATTGTCTAAATATTACCACTGGGGCGCCATACAGGGAGTCACGACGCGCGGGACCTGTGAGACTGACACCTCCATTAGGCCAGGTAATGAAGGTGTTGTGTGAGCCCAGCGCCGAGGAGGAGGCTGATAAGGGAAGGGATAAGGGAGGGAAGGATGAAGGGAGGAGGAGAGGGTATTACTACTTATCAGTGAAGCGGGGATGGTTATCTGCAGGAGAGGAGCCCTGCAGTATACTCTGTTCCCACGAGCTGTGTTACGCCCTATGAGTCCTCTTGATGGTGATAATTTTTTCATCTAATTTTACAGCAGAGCGGCTAGTTTACTGTGCATCCCATACTCATCTTGTAAGTGGTAGCGTAAAAAGAATTACTGAGTTGAGGCATGGAATGTTAGCGAATATTTTCAGTACATTGTGTGTTTTGTTCTGTACATTGGAGTTGAATTTAATTATTCACACCTGCATGTGTGACATACTGCACTGTGAGACTATAATATTATGTTTGGCCACAGTGGTGAGGGACAATTATTATTTATACTTTTAATTTTGCCACTTACAGCGGCTAGTTGTTTGTGCACCCCATACTCATCCTGTAAGCAGTAGCGCAAAATAATTACAGAGAAGAGGCCACGAGGGCGTGTATAACAGACCCCAGTGGTCAGGATTTTATGACGTTGAAAGTTTCAGAATATTGCATATACATTGTTTAGTTCACTACTGTACATGTAGGGTGACTTAGTGAGTACAGCAGTGTGAGGCAGTATGTCTTTGTTATTTACCTTTGCGTGAGAGGTATTCAAGCACATTGTGTGTTTGGTTCAATACATGGGAGGTGGTGATGGTGGTGGGTAGGGAGGTGGTGGTGATGGTAAGAGTGGTGGTAGAGGGCTGACACACACGGCAGGTGGGTGGCACAGCAGGGGGCCGCCGACCTGCCAACACGTGAAGTTTCTCCATCATATCGTGTTGTTTAATGAATAAATTCCGTGGAAGAATTTGCTGTGTTGTGGTGTTGGCCGTTATACACACACACATACACACGCACACACACACATACACACATACACAGATGAAGTATCAGATTGCTTTATTGAGGACGTGATGAAAGATATTCCAGACGACAGGCGGTTCACTGCCATTGTGAACCACATAGTTGGGAATTATGTGTTATGAGTCCAACATGTGGGCCGCTGTACCATCAATTGGCAGCAAAAGAACCAACAATGGATCGTAGTCTTTCCACACACATTTTAACGAGCAGTTCTAGTTCTCACATCCCTCGGCGTTCTACAGAAACTACTCACGACCAAGTGTGAATGACTGCTGCTGTACCATCAACAGAAACACGGTCATTACTCGGGCTCACTTCAGTCTATTCAGTCAGTAGTTGGCTGCAGATTTTCAGCAAGAACCGATTTGTGAACATATTAAGTGTAAATAATTAGAATTTGCATAAGTCCAAATTCTGGATTTTTTATATAGTTTTATAACTTACCAGTTTATTGAACATATTTTATTGTTGGCAAATATGTGATAAATTGTTGGGGCCCATTTCTTCTGTATTGTTATTTTCCATTTATTTCTGTATAAGTAAACTATCAGTCAGGGTAATTTTCGCCTAAATGAAGTGTTCATCTACTTTAATGAAATGCCTGGGCTGCCTCGTTTACACCCAACCCCTATCGCTCATATATCCGTCCAACCTATTTTTAGAGCTATCCAGCGTATTCGAGTTAATGGTGATGTTTGGTTACTTGTTCCACTCGTCCACTATTTTATTTCCAAGCCAATGTTTACCTATCTCGCGCCTATATCTAAATCTGTCCAATATAAACCCTCGCTAAGTCTTCGCTCTTGGTTAGATAGTTTGAGTACCTGTGTTATATCACCTTTGTTTAACCCTGACTTCCATTTATACGCCTCAATCATATCGCCTTTCACTCTACGTCTATCGAGTGAGTGCAAGTTCATATGCTTTAATCTGTCCCTATACTCAAGGTTCCTCATGTTCGGGATTAGTCTTGTCATCTTTCTTTGAATGCTTTTTAGGGATTCGATATCCATTCTGTAGTACAGTGATCAGAACTGAACTGGATAATCCAATTGAGGTCTTACAAGCGCAAGATATAATATTAGGATGACCTCGCTAGTCTTGTAACTAACACTCCTTTGTATGAACCCAAGTACTTTGTTAGCCTTGTTTCGAGCAAATACACATTGTTGTCTTGGTTTAAGATTCCTACTTATCATTACTCCTAAATCTTTTTATATTGCAACATTGTTTATCTGATATCTATTTCCTCTATATATTTTTCCACATAAAATTTCATCTGCCATTTTTCAGATCAGAAGAAAAATTTGTTTAGATCTTCCTATAATTTTTCGGAGTCCTCGTCAGATTACACGGCCTATTTTAGTGTCGTCAGCAAATTTTCTTACATTCCTGTCTACGCCTATATCTATATCGTTAATGTACATAATAATCATACACACACACACACACACACACTATACACACACAAGTACGTAGACACAAGCAAAGACACACTCAAACACACACACGTGAAACAAGTAACCTCAGCTGCCTATGGACGGAATTAAAAAAAAGGAAGTATAGCAGAGCGTGGTTTCGATCCACGGACCTCTGGGTTATGGGCCCAGCACGCTTCCTCTGCGCCACTCTGCTATGTATAAAGTATAATAGACTAGAATAACTAGATGGTATTTGATGTTAACATACACGGTAATATTTAATACGTTTAATACATGGCGAGGTGATACATGCTGCTGCCGCTGTGTGTCGTCACCGAGTCGTTGTTGGTTTTTTTGTTTCCTTGAGACATAATTCGACATATTAATTGCCTTCAGTAACTCAGTCTATGCTGACTTAACCGACTGACTCACTCACTGAAAGAAGTTTTTCCTCCCCTGTATCACTTGAGGAGGCTGGAGATAAGTTAATTTCCCTGAACTTATTGTATTTAATGTAATCTCTAATAAATGACGGCATTGAGAAAGGTTGTTTGAAGATAAATCATATGAGAGTAAGTATATGTAAGTAGCTGTTTGTACTGCCAGTAGTGTTTATAAAGTGTGTGAAACAATCCTTCGTGTTGAAAAAGCAACGTAGTGAATAATAATAATAATAATAATAATAATAATAATAATAATAATATGACGATGATGGGGGCGTCACCATAACATAGGACGTGATGATACAAGGTAGCGGCAATAACACATATTGCCCCACACATTACCTTGACTAACCTAACTTAATATTAGTCTACGTCACAACTCTTAACATAGCAGAGTGGCGCAGTGGAAGCGTGCTGGGCCCATAACCCAGAGGTCCGTGGATCGAAACCACGCTCTGCTAACCTTACTTTTTAAGAATATGTTGGACAATTGTTTTCGCTGTAAATGTGTGAAAAAATAATAATTAATGGAATTGAACATTATAAGATGAAACTGCCCATTGGAAAAAAAAACTAGGGTCAGTTGTAACAAGGCAGCTGATTGGTTGGCGGACTGACTTGGAAAAACTTAACCAAATCTAACCCAACTGAACCGTACCTTAACCTAACCTAACCAAACCTAACCCAACTGAACCATACCTTAACCTAACCTAACCAAACCTAACCCAACATAATCTAACCCTACCTTAACCTAGCCTAAATTCTTGAGACAACACTGGATAGGTCTCATTACTGTCGTACACTTCATAGTAAGACATCGTAGTTCAACCCATGGTAGACTGAGAGGGTGTAATTTATGGTACTTAACGGATAATAGGATAGGTTATGGTAGTATTATTCATGGTAGTCCAATTTATAGAATGGTATGTGGACTGTGATGGTGTATATAATGGTAGTAATAGGAAACTGTTATGGGTCATGGTAGTACAGAATTTGCTAGTTATGGTTATTTATGGTAGTTCCAGTTATGGGAGGTTATGTGAATTCATGGTAGTGTAATATATGGTAAATCATGCAGACTGTGATGGTACAAACATATCATGGTGTAAACGAAAACAATTTTGGAGGTCATGGTGATGGTAGCACAATAATGGTAGTACAGATTATGGTAGTATAGATAATGGTTTTAAAGATCATGCTAGTACAATTAATGGTAGTAGTACAGATCATGTAGTACAGATAATGGTAATATAAATCATGGTAGTACATGTTATGGTAGTACAGATAATGGTAGTAGAAGTCATCACAATACAAATAATGGTCGTACAGGTTATGGTAGTACTAGTCATGGCAGGTCATGGTAGCGAAGGTTAGGGTCCTCACGTATCCTTGTTCCCACGGTGTAGGAAGCGTGCAGGAGATGGCCAGCCCAGCACGAAGACGAGGAGGCTGCTGTGTTGTGGTAGTAGTGGTGGTAGTGGTGGTGGTAGTGGTGGTAGTGGTAATAGTGAGGGTAGTGGTTGTGATAAGTGATGGTAATAATTTTAATTTAATTAATTTTGTCACAGCAGCTAGTTCATTGTGCACCCCTATACTCATCCTATGATCGGTAGCGCAAAAGGATTACAGAGTAGAGGTCCTATGGGTGCGTGTAACAGTCCCCAGTGGTCAGGATAGTACTGAATGTTACGGAGTACTTCAAATACATTCTTTGTTTAGTTCCGTTTATAGAGGTTCTGAGTATGAATGTCTGTCTGACTGAGGTATGTGGTCCAATTTTTCAGTTCAAGTTTGTATTTCCGGTACCATTGTTGCTATCTACCGTCGGTTTGTATGCCATTTTGACTCTCTGTCTGTCTGTCTGTATGTCTGTCACGATTTATCTGTGTGTAGGCACACGTTAACTCTCTGTAATCAAAAAACGTCTGACTTGTCTTGTGAATTTTGGAAAACTATCCTAGAAATTTCATCAGAATATCACTAATCATAATATAAATGGCATATGTGTCCAAGATGGGTCCACTGTGACGGCTACTGGCAGGGTTGTGGCCCCGTGTTGTGCTGTAACCCACATACATACATACATACATAACAAAAATATACAAAATCCACCTCCCCCCCTGCCCCCCCCCTGCCCCCCCCCCTGCCCCCCCCCCCCCACAAAAAAGATTAAGTAAACTCGGGACGTATCATGGTGTCACCTGAGGAACCCTGCATCACCTGTCCTAATTACTGTGGCTGCACCTTTCTTGCTTCACCTAATGAGTCTATAATCAACAGGTTTATTACTAATTAATATTCCCGTTGATTCTAGTTAATGTTTTTATATGGACACTGGATGATGAGAGAGTGGATGATGATAGGGTGGATGATGATAGGGTGGATGATGAGAGAGTGGATGATGAGAGGGTGGATGATGATAGGGTGGATGATGATAGGGTGGATGATGAGAGTGGATGATGATAGGGTGGATGATGAGAGAACCGAGAATAATAATCAAAGTCAAGCGGATGTAAAAGCTAATCTACTGAAGGCTATGGTGAGGTTAACGCCGAAATATAACCGGACGAGGATGTTAATTGAATGGTAAATGTTCTTGTGGGTTTTATCGTCAACAGGATGGCTGGAAGTACTATACCTGGATAATGTACACTTTTATTGTATGACCTAAAAATATGTACTGTACCTGTGTTAATATTTATAAAGGATGTAACTGAATTAGGAGTTTTTATTCACACACATGCATTCATTACACACACACACACATACACACACACACATACATACACACACACACATACACACACACACACACACACACACATAGATTCAGGGTGGCGGGGTGTAGTGGCCACATGATGGGTGTAGCCCCTTATTTTAGTGTCAGTGTACGCGTGACTCGGTGTAGTGGTGGAGGGTGTGAGGACCTACACCCATTCTCCCGATAATTAGGGTGTGGGTGTAATGGGCCTTCCTGTGGGCGCGGATCACTCGCAATTGTAGAGACACAGCTGGGGTGGTGGTTGTGGTGACATCATAAGGAAGGGATAGTGGTGATGTGGTGGTGGTTGTGGTGACATCATGAGGAAGGGATAGTGGTGATGTGGTGGTGGTGGTGACATCATATGGACGGGATAGTGGTGATGTGGTGGTGGTGACATCATAAGGACGGGATAGTGGTGGCGGTGACATCATAAGCTCGGGAGTGGTGGTTGTGATGGCCATAAGGAAGGGATAATGGTGGTCTGGTTGTTGTGGTGACGTCATTAGCCCTTGATAGTGGTGGTACTGTGAGTTTTGGAGGTTGTCATATCATCATGTTAACAAGGAGGTGGTGGTGGTAGTTGTATTTGTGATAGTGATGGTAGTAATGATGATAGTTGCACTAGTGGAAATGATGGTGGTTATAGAGGTGGTGGTGGTGGTGGTGGTAGTGTGGGAGCCCAAGCTGGCAGATGGTGATGGCCGGGGAGGAGCGTGATGATGATTGTGGTGATAGTGGTGGTGGTGGTGGTGGTCGTGACACCCTCCTCCGGCTCCGCCATGATCGTCTCCGTAATTAGTGATTCGTGAAATTAGCAATTCGTGATTTCCAAAGTAGCAATTTCATGGTTGTTGTTGCCATTGACAAACTTATAAATGGCCCCTGAGGGAACACCTCCTGTGTCTCCCGAGTTGTTTGTTTATGTCTTATAAAGGTTATAGTATAGTGCATGATGTTGATCAGCTCCTTGGTGCAGAAGCGTGAGAGTTCCTGACGGTGAACTGAGACATTTCTTTCACACGACCCAGGTTTTACCCCCTGATGAAAGCTGGGGTCTCCACCGTCCTATCATCAGCCTCTAATTATCACGAATTTTAAGGTGTTCTCCATCATCCTTCGCTAAAATAAAATATTTCATGCGGCGGGGTACATGTGACCCGCCGTCCAGACCAGCCACGACTGCAGTATCTTTAAGGACCTTGATCACCAGATGCCCTCACAGATTAATTTGCTGCAGAACGATGCTCTACTGCTGCCCACAACTTCTCAGTTTGGGCTCTTGTGAGCTGATGCCATAAGGGTGAAAAACTGGCTGCTCCAGCGCGGTGATGAAGCCTTTTAACATAATCAAATTGAAGTAAATGTCCAACGTGGTTGAATTTACCAACTGAGTTTAGTCCTGTTCGGGAGTGTTTAACTTGAGAGAATCTTCGTTGATGTGTTGTCTTCCGAGACCTGTCAACGTCCTGTGCGTCCCACCACAGATATAAGTCATAAACAAGCGCTAAACAGCGTCCAGGAGGCCAAGAGGAGGCCCCTGGAGCCGTAAAGAGGTGAGAGTGAACGAAGGGTGAAGAAAGTCTCGTGGCAGTGTGTCGCCGTGATCAGTAGCTGCTGGACGCTCAAACACTGCGGCTCCTCCTCCACTGCCCGAGTAATCCTCCCCGCCAGGTCGTACTTAACAAGCCAAAAACCATAATTATCTTGCAAGTTTTTTTATTGCATCTCGCTGGGTGATATTAAGGAGGAGGCGAAGTTCTATTCTGGAGGCTCCCGTAACGCCGAGGGGTGGGGGGCCCTGATGACCCAGCTGGATTCTATATATCATAAAGTTTATGGCGTACACCAGGCCTGTAATTACCGCTCCTGGGTCCCATCATATTTCTCTCTGTGTTAAAAGATATGTACTTCTCTCTCTCTCTCTCTCATCTGACGTTATCATCTATATAAGAAAGAGAAAAACTATATGCTGACCTCTTGAGACGATGTATGTATGTATGTATGTACATGTGGTGTAGTGGTCAACATTCTCGCCTCGCACGCGAGCGGACCCGGGTTCGATACCCGGGAGAGTGAAACTTCGGGCAAGTTTCTGTGAGCCATTTGCCTCTGTCTACCCAGCAGTAATTGGGGACCTGGATGTTAATCGATTTGCGGATCGTATTCCGGTCTTCACGGACTATTCCTTGACACAGGATCATGCAGCTCGTTAACTTAGGGTGTTGTTGTTGTGTTGGCGACAGCTTCTACACCTTAAACAAATTCACGCCTTGGTGGCCCTTGGGCCGGCCATCCTGGTACACGAGGGCCAACCGTTATTATTATAGTATGTATGTATGTATGTATGTATGTACGTTAAAGCAATGAATACTGAGAGTGAATATGGAGTGGTAGAGACGGAGTGGTGGAGGTATTAAGGGGATACACCGACCGGTCGCTAAATGTTCCAACGCTTGAACTCATGATCATGTAATACTGAATAGTCTCTCTCTCTCTCTCTCTCTCTCTCTCTCTCATCATTAACAACAATGACAACCACCAGGTCAATCACATCTACTCAACAAAACAAACGATTCATGTTTTACTAATATTACTCTTTCGTGTGTGTGTGTGTGTGTGTGAGAGGATATTACCTGAGCGTGATGAAGGTAATAACCAGCACAGGTAACATTCAAAGCTGTGATTACCAAATATGGAAGTGACATAACTGAACCACACCTTTGTGATATATTTTTCATATTATTATCGATACTTTTGTTATTGTTAGTATTGTTATTATTATTATTATTGTTATTGTTTATATATTTTTACGGTAAATAATAATAATATAGGATTAAGTCGGTGATCTGAAACATTTATTAACACGTAAATAAAAATATTGAACGGACGTATTTATTTAACTGAAGCTTTAGGGTCAAATATTAATTAAACCGAAACATTATTGATGGGACTGGATATATTTACCTGAATTCCGGATGAGATGAAATTCCTCTCTGAAAAACATTTTAAAGAGAAGCAAAATAAAAGTGTTTTAGATTATGTCATGGTTGCGTTTGTGTGCCTGGCTGGTCGTGCGTCTGGATGGTCGTACGTCTGGCTGGTCGTGCGTCTGGCTGGTCGTGTGTCTGGCTGGTCGTGCATCTGGCTGGTCGTGCGTCTGGCTGGTCGTGCGTCTGGCTGGTCGTGCGTCCGGCTGGTCGTGCGTCTGGCTGGTCGTGCGTCTGGCTGGTCGTGCGTCTGGCTGGTCGTGCGTCTGGCTGGTCGTACGTCTGGCTGGTCGTGCGTCTGGCTAGTCGTGCGTCCGGCTGGTCGTGCGTCTGGCTGGCCGTACGTCTGGCTGGTCGTGCGTCTGGCTGGTCGTACGTCTGGCTGGTCGTACGTCCGGCTGGTCATTTATTTAACCTAATCTAACCTTACCTAACCTAGATTAAACTAGAGGGTTAATGTTGAGGTGATCCACATTAAGGTCCAAAGGTCATTTCTGTTACACTGTCGTAAGAATAAAATAAAATAGACTAAAATTATTGAATAAATCTGATACTTTCTTCAGATATTTTAACTTTTTACTTTATTTTTCTTACACACTTCTTGTCACTTCAAGAATGGGCTGCGTCATTGTGTGTGTGTGTGTATGTAATTGCGTGCGTGTGTATGAACGTGTGTGTGTGTGTGTGTGTGTGTGTAATTGCGTGCGTGTGTATGAACGTGTGTGTGTGTTTGTTTTGATTGTGTGCGTGTGCCCTTAATTATGTGCATGTGTTTGTGTGTGTAATTGTGTGCGTGTGTCTGTAAATACATCCTTGTGTTTGTGTGTATGTGTGTGTGTGTATGTGTAATTTTATGTAGGTGTGTGTGTTGTGTGTGTATTTACATGTCTGTCTGTGTGTGAATGATCTCACCAGAAGGGAAAGTGCACAGTTGGTGGGGAGCATTAAATAGTGACACAGCAGTAGAGGCGACTTAAACAATACATACTTTAAGTCTATATATATATTAATAAAGAATAAGATTGAATCGCTTTAAAGTGTTTTATTTTACATGGTACTTAGACTCCGAGGGCCTCAAGTGTTGTTTTAGAAGGGCCTCAGGTGTACTCAGAGGGCCTCAAGTGTCGTCTTAGAAAGGCCTCAGGTGCAATCAGAGGGCCTCAAGTATCGTCTTAGAAGGGCCTCAGGTGTACTCAGAGGGCCTCAAGTGTCGTCTTAGAAGGGCCTCAGGTGTAATCAGAGGGCCTCAAGTGTCGTTTTAGAAGGGCCTCAGGTGTACTCAGAGGGCCTCAAGTGTCGTCTTAGAAGGGCCTCAGGTGTACTCAGAGGGCCTCAAGTGTCGTCTTAGAAGGGCCTCAGGTGTACTCAGAGGGCCTCAAGTGTCGTTTTAGAAGGGCCTCAGGTGTACTCAGAGGGCCTCAAGTGTCGTCTTAGAAGGGCCTCAGGTGTAATCAGAGGGCCTCAAGTATCGTTTTAGAAGGGCCTCAGGTGTACTCAGAGGGCCTCAAGTGTCGTGTTAGAAGGGCCTCAGGTGTAATCAGAGGGCCTCAAGTGTCGTTTTAGAAGGGCCTCAGGTGTACTCAGAGGGCCTCAAGTATCGTCTTAGAAGGGCCTCAGGTGTCTAGGTTTTAATAATATACTGTGAGTGTCGTTATAATCAAGGTGCTGATGAGATGTGAGAATGGGTGAAGGATTTACTCCACCAATATCCACCCAGTATACTGTTGTGCCCTGGGTTGAGGACTGTCCCCTGTGGGTGTGGTGGTGTTTACTGTTGTGCCCTGGGTTGAGGACTGTCCCCTGTGGGTGTGGTGGTGTTTTTCTGTTGTGCCCTGGGTTGAGGACTGTCCCCTGTGGGTGTGGTGGTGTTTACTGTTGTGCCCTGGGTTGAGGACTGTCCCCTGTGGGTGTGGTGGTGTTTTTCTGTTGTGCCCTGGGTTGAGGACTGTCCCCTGTGGGTGTGGTGGTGTTTACTGTTGTGCCCTGGGTTGAGGACTGTCCCCTGTGGGTGTGGTGGTGTTTTTCTGTTGTGCCCTGGGTTGAGGACTGTCCCCTGTGAGTGTGGTGGTGTTTACTGTTGTTCCCTGGGTTGAGGACTGTCCCCTGTGGGTGTGGTGGTGTTTTTCTGTTGTGCCCTGGGTTGAGGACTGTCCCCTGTGAGTGTGGTGGTGTTTACTGTTGTTCCCTGGGTTGAGGACTGTCCCCTGTGGGTGTGGTGGTGTTTACTGTTGTTCCCTGGGTTGAGGACTGTCCCCTGTGGGTGTGGTGGTGTTTACTGTTGTTCCCTGGGTTGAGGACTGTCCCCTGTGGGTGTGGTGGTGTTTACTGTTGTTCCCTGGGTTGAGGACTGTCCCCTGTGGGTGTGGTGGTGTTTACTGTTGTGCCCTGGGTTGAGGACTGTCCCCTGTGGGTGTGGTGGTGTTTTATCATTACGGCCTCCTTCTCTTACCCCTCACTCCTCATTTTTAACCCCTCATTCCTCACTCCTTCCCCACTCTTCACTCCTCATTCTTCAGTCTTCGTCCCTCACTTTTCACCCTCACCACTCACTCTTCACCCTTCACTCCTCACTCTTCATCCCTCACTTTTCACCCTCACCCCTCACCCTTCACTCCTCACCCTTCACCACTCACTCTTCACCCCTCACTCTTCACCCCTCACCCTTCACTCTTCACCCTTCACCCTTCCTCACCTTAATGACTCCTGACGTGTTTATTGATGGTTTGTGTTAAGCTCTCCGTCCTCCTCACCTTTAGGCCTCAGTGTTATGTATAGAGTATTATTGTACACAGGTGTTTCTGTACACAGGTAGTGGTGTACATGAGGTCCTGTGTGTACATGGGGGTGCGGCGTGTGAGTGTGTTAAGAGTCGTTCATCAGCGTCAGTACCGGTGACACTGCCACTTGTTACTTACCCCCCCCCCCCCATATCTCTCTCTCTCTCTCTCTCTCTCTCTCTCTCTCTCTCTCTCTCTCATCCGACGTTATCATCTAAATAGAAAGTGAAATACCATATGCTAACCCTTGAGATGTGTGTGTGTGTGTGTGTGTGTGTGTGTGTGTAGTCCCCTAGTACCCACCTCTGTGTACCCTCGGGTGTGCCTTCACGTGTACCTACCCTCGAGATATGTACCCACCACATGTGTACCTATCCACTACATAGCTACCCATCACGTGTGTACCTATTGAGATGTGTACATACGCACCACACATGTAAACTGCCTATCTATCACATATGTGCACCTTACCCATGGTATGTGTACCTACCCAAATGTGTACCTACCCAAATGTGTACCTACCCACACATGTACCTACCTGTGTACCTACCCACACATGTACCTACCCACATGTGTACCCAAGTCGCTGTTAAAAAAAAAGGCATATCAGATTTCGTTATGCATAATTAAATGAGTGACTTAAGAAACTGCCTGGGGGGCCGCTAAGTACTGTCGACGTGGTCCCAGTCCTCTTAGGTCCCAGTCCTCTTAGGTCCCAGTCCTCTTAGGTCCCAGTCCCTTTAAGTCCCAGTCCACTTAGGTTCCAGTCCCCTTAAGTCCCAGTCCCCTTAAGTCCCAGTCCCCTTAAGTCCCAGTCCTCTTAGGTCCCAGTCCCCTTAAGTCCTAGTCCTCTTAGATCCTAGTCCTCTTAGATCCTAGTTCTTTTAGGTCCCAGTCCCCTTAGGTCCCAGTCCCCTTAGGTCCCAGTCCCCTTTAGTCCCAGTCCCCTTAAGTCCCAATCCTCTTAGATCCTAGTCCTCTTAGGTTAGGTGAAGCTACATTAGGTTAAGTTAGGTTAATCTTCAGGTGATACAACTGATTTACCGAAAAGTACAAGCATTAGTGTGAGCAGCGAGGATCCTGTACCCAGCTGTGTGTGTTCTCTTAAGCTATATTAGACAACAGGAACTGGAACACCTGTACTGGTTTATTGACAGTGTGTGTGTGTGTTGGTTGGCTGGTTAGCTGAATGGCATAATAGCTGACTGCTTAGTTGATGGACATGATAGCTGACTTACTGGTTACCTGATTGGCATGATAGCTGGCTGATTGGTTAGCTGACTGACTGGATAGCTGTTTGACTGGTTAGCTGACTGGTTAGGTGGGTGCGGACAGGACACGGCGTGGGGTGGGTGAGGGGGTCGACCAGGCGTGACTTGGAGGCCAGGTATTAAAAGATTGGTTGAGTTTACAGGAGATGTTCAGCCACTGGGAAAATTAACCACGCCTCCGCCTCTTATCTGACCCACTCTTGTTCTTCCTCCACCCTCCACGTCTTCTTTATTACCTCCCCCTTGTCTCCTAACTCTCATTCCCGTCCCTCTTTAAACTTCATTTGCATTTATTATCATTTTTTTTTAAGTTATCAGTGGTGTGTGTGTGTGTTTGTGTGTGTGTGTGTGTGTGTGTGTGTGTGTGTGTGTGTGTGTATTTCCCTGGTTCTTGGGTCAGTGTGGTTAAGCTCTGGTAGAAGGGGTAATTCGCCAAGACGGACTGGGGATACCGTGACCTCTGATGACCTTAAGCAGTAGAGGAGAGTATAATATATCTGTAAAGTAATAGAAACCCGTAGAAAATAGTTCAGGAGAGTTATATCATAATTTAAGAGTTACGGAGGATTTTTCGTTGAGTGTTATGTCTTTCGGAACAACAAGACCTTCACGACGGTACTAAAGCTGTGTTCCTCCAGACTTGTAACTTCTATGTATGTTTTGACGTCATGCTGTGTGCTGTGGTATATCATGGTGTATGTTGTGGTCTATCATGGTGTGTGCTGTGGTCTATCATGCTGTGTGATTTTGATTTTTCTGAAGCATTTATGAAGAATTTTGATATTTATACTGAGTCTCCTTATTTCTGAACACTTTCTCGACGATAGTGTGGCCGACTTACTTCAAATTAGGGGCGATAATTGTCTCCTACTCTCGGTACTTGGCTTCTCTCAGTTTATTTGTGACCACCATTGACTTTTCCCTCAGGATCTCTTAACACGATAGTTGCAAAGTCTCGTCTAAGCAGTTTATGTCTGTGTTATGGTCACTTATAAAAGGTTAAACGCCACATCTTTTGTCTGTTTAACTCTTGACCTTTGACCTTATGAATTGGTCTACATGATCGAGCCACATAAGAAATTTGTGGGTTACATCTTATATAATACTTGATGTTTGACCCCTGAAAAAAAAAATGGTCTGTGACTCTTATGTAGTGAAGATCTGCAGACACCAAAGAGGTATTCTGTTTTCTTTCATTATGGGGCTTATGTGAACGAACGAGCTGGTCTATGAATGAACGAATGACTCCCTTCCCTCCCCCCCCCCCTCTACGCCCATTCCACCCAACCACGCCCATTCCACCCAACCACGCCCAATCCAATGATCAGCCAATTGGTTAGTAAGAATCTTTTGACCTCATTTTCATTACTAAAGACACAAATTCCATTAAAATATCTTTGTGTATCCTACTTTTCCCTGGAGT